>JAPYZC010000584.1:0-29643 GCA_030522665.1 Ichneumoninae sp. A BG-2022a | reverse complement strand
AAAAAAAAACGAAGCACGCCCGTTTCGATGGAGGGAATCAGTCGAAGGCGGAGAGGCGAGAGAGTAGCGATCCGGAGAGAGGGACTTTGGGAGAGTAGGATAAACAAGTGGAAGTCGCGAGTCAAAGCGTGGGGTTTTCTGGTGACTGTGTGAGCCGCGTGAGTACACCGACAGGCGGCATCCGCGGCGCGGGTATTAGCGTGATATTAATTTGTGTGTACGAGCGAGGGAGACGAGAGGATAGGCGTGACAGCCGGGCGGAGAAAGAGCAAAGACCGAACGGTGTTGAACACAGCCAGCGCGAGAGGCAGAGATGACGCTTGCGGATCGACGAATTGCAGAAGCTGGAGGGCTCGCGGCTCTCCGACTGGCGCTCGCGCGCGCGCGCGTCGCGGGAGATGACGATAAACAATTCGACAGCGACGGAAGATAAGGCGGGAGAGAAGACGCGGGCCTCTCTCGGTCGTTAGCATAATAACACCGAGTGCTTTACCTAGTTGTAGTCAGTTCGTGTCGCAGCTTCGATCGCGCCGCATTTGTATCGCCATCTACTTGCTCGCACACATTCGCTAAATCGTTCGATCCGTCTCTCCACCGTCGCCGGGGCTTTTGCGTGTATACGTGTACACCCGTAACGAAATAGCGTGGCCCGGTATAATACTCTCCTCGGCATCTTCCGCCTCCACTCCCGAGAGGAACAACGAACCCCGGAAACCGATTCCTGAGGTGTCGTCTCAGCCTCGAGCTTCGAGCCCCCGAAATATCCACGTTGCATCGATACAATTATCGATTCCACTGCGCCAACACGGCCAGATAGACGCGAAAGACCGGAGTTTCTCGGTTAAGATTCGATTTCGAGAAGAGTTCGATCGCCGGAGCTCGATATATAGAGCGAACCGATCTATCCGCAAAATTTCGAGGAGATAAACGGACGACATCTTTTTTGTTTCAATTACGTCACAGAGGGGCATTAGCCGTATCCACGAGACAGCATGGTCATGGAAGCATCAGCAATGGTCGTGGATTATCTTATCTTCGTGGCGGTCATCGTCGCCTCGTTCGTCATACCGCTTTGGGGCAAGTTCAGGACGAAGAAAAAGGAAACGAAAGCGGACTACGTGTTCGCGACCGGTACGGTGTCCATGGGAGCAATGATGCTGTCGATTGCTCGGGGTACGCTGGGAGTCAGATCTTTTCTCGGCTATCCGTCGGAGCTCTACTACAGGGGTAGCGCCATGTGGGAGACACTGTACGGGATGCTGCTATCTTATCCTATAGTGTGCTTCATCTTCGTGCCGGTCTACTACAACCTCGGGATCACATCGGTTTATCAATATCTGGATATGAGGTAACGAATCCAATATCGTTTATAAATCAACGAATTATCCATGTGTGCCCTCATTTCGTCAATCAGTAGTATCGATCAAATGTTATATCTTATCGATTGTCGTGATCTTTATCACGCTAATGACGCACATTTCAGGATATCCTGTTGACTATCCTAGTGTGTATCAGTCTTGTGACGCACGTGTCGGTGGCGCGCACGATAAGAGAAATGATACCGATTCACTACGCGCAAGACGGTCCGATATTATGGTTGAGCGATCGAAGATTCTTCGGGTCAGCGATCGAAAATTCTTCGGTCGAGCAATCGAAGATTTTTCGGTCATCGATCATTGTTAAGCGTTCGATTACATTGTATTACGTTGCAAAAAATAAAAAATAGATCTTTGATTCATCATCAATAAAAGATCATATTTTTTTATCTTTGAGCAATTGCATGTTGGATCGATCATAAAATTTTGGAATACCTGTAATTACAGTAGTAAATTTCCATTAATGTGCCATTGCTTGGATTATAAGTGTCTGGTTTTATCCAGTAAACATTATAATTTGTTTTCTTTTTTTAATCATTCACAGATTCAAGTCCAAGCTGGTAAGATGTCTGGCCAGTTTTTCGTACGTCGTTCGCAGTCTTCTGAACCTCGCGGTGACGATATTCACGCCTTGCGTCGCGCTGAAGACCGTGATAGGGTTGCCTTACTGGGCGAGCATTCTCGGAATCACGACGATATCAGTGGTATTTTCGTCGATGGTGAGTAATCGCGAATGTCCACGTGTCAATGTGTGCGCGCAAACACGAAGCCGCCGTTCTACAGATAACGCACGATAGCAAAGACAAAACATCGGGTTTCATAGTAAGTTAGAGGTAAATTTGCGTAATTTCAGGGAGGTCTTAAGGCAGCCATAATGTCGGACGTCATTCAGGGTGTGACGATGATCGGTGTGTCGCTGATAATAATCGGCCAAGGACTCGTCGACGTCGGTGGCGTCAGTCACGTAGTCAACGTCACTCACACACGCGGACGTCTCGACTTTTTCGAGTGAGTATCTGTGATTTATTGCCGAATCCAAAAAACAAGGTGGAAAATAAATCCTCCTCAAGAAGATATGCATCTGATGTCTTGTTTCGATCAACGCAGCTTCAACATGGACCCAACAGTTCGAGTGACAACGATCTCGGCAACGCTCGGTCAGCTCTTCATGAGTCTATCGATATTCGGCTGCCAGCAAAACTTCGTGCAGCGGTATTGCAGCATGAGCAGTCGCAGCAAAGTCGTTAAGTGAGTTGAACTAAAATAACCCACCATATATGATGATGATGATGAAGGGCCGCGAATAAATATATCGTTGATTCGTTGCAGAACGATGCTGACCAACATGCCGGTGATAACGATTCTCTTCTCGCTGTCGTGGGTCGTCGGTATGGTGATCTTCGCCAACTACGCCGACTGCGATCCCCTCAGTCTCGGCTACATATCGAAGTTCGACGAGATCGTGCCCTTCTACGTAGAGGACAAGCTCTCCTACATACCGGGTATTCTGGGCCTCGTGATGGCGACGTTGTTCAACAGCGCCCTGACCCTCGCGGTCTCGAACTTGAACTCCCTCGCCACGGTGACCTTCGAGGATTTCCTCAGCCAGATACCGGCTCTCAGCAATCTTCGAGACACTCAGCAGCTGCGTCTGATAAAGATAATCGGTCTCATATACGGTGTCGTCGTTATCGGAATAAGTTTTCTCGTCGCCATGCTCTCCGGCGTCATCGAGTCCTCGATGCTGATGACATCCGCCACTTCCGGTCCCCTCCTCGGTGTCTTCGTCCTTGCCATGATCGTCCCGTGCTGCAACTGGAAGGGCGCAGCTTCCGGTATGATCTTCAGTCACGTGACGACGCTGTGGATTACCTTCGGTCACTTGTCCATCACCAACGACGCCGAGACTCTTTCCCTGTCGACGGCCGGATGCCAGAACGACACCTTCTCGTCGCATCTCACGAGACCACCCGGTCTTCACATACCCGGTGAAACCAGTGGCCTCTTCGCGAGCCTTCCCAGTCCGGTCACGTCCGCGGATACGAGGACACCTTTGGAATTCGTGTACGGCGTGACTTACATGTACTACGCTTTCATCGGCAGCATGACGACCATCATCGTCGGCATAATAGTGAGCCTCATTACCGCCGACCCCAAGAAAGACGCCTACGAGGAACATCTTCTGCATCCGATGGCCCTCAAGCTCTCGAGGATGTTTCCCGGCAAGCCGAGACTCTACGCCAGCAGCACGAGGCTCGCCGATGAAAATACCATCACCAATCCGACTTTCTCGAACTCAGTTACCTCCGTCAGTAACGGCTCGAACAAGCTGAATCCATTCGTCGGGCCCGATAACGATGGCAAGGTGCAACTCAACGCGGCCTACCTCGACAAACTTAATTCACTGAAGGGAGCGTCCCTGGAAGTCACGAACGAGGTGACGAAGGGCACGAGATTGTAAATACCGAAGGGGAGAAACACTAAACTCGTAGCTCTGTTTATTTTCTTTTTTTTTAGGACGAACATTGATGGACAGCCGTCCGGTAAAACGGACGGTGGTTTCACCTAGTAGCATATGAAAAACTGTATAAACTATTGATTGTACAATCGACGAAGACGACGTGCCTGATTGAGATGTAGATATATCTATATATACATAGTGAAGTAGAATGAGACTGATGATAATGGCGAAAAAGCCGATAATATCGTAAGATTTATTAAGAAAAAGAAAAAAATAAGGAGTAAAAAATTCTTATCTCCCGCGAATTTTTGCCTCGCAAACTCATCGAGAAAAACTCGTAGATTAATGTTTTCTCAGCCTCGCCAGTATATATATATATACGATACTTGTAAAGTAATACTGTAACGTAGAATTAACGCGTTTTTCAATTGTTTCCTTTTTTTAATTACGTTATGGATGGGCGAGGACGGCGCCCGATTCAAACTGTCTTCCATTGAATTTTTGTAAATACATTGCGAATTCGCAATCTCACTTTCTCGTCTCTATTAATTGTTAAAGTAATAGGCATGTATAATATAATTGTTTTTGTTTTTTAATTAAAGTCGCCGAAAGTCGCGGATGTAAAAAAAAAAAAAAAATACTCAATAGTCAGCCTTAGGACATAATATTCGCTATAGTACTATTTTTTTTTCTACTCGCACAAGCCGTCTCTCCCTCGCGGTGACGTCGTGTCTCCCGTGGTACAAAGAGGTGAAAAAATTCTCGCGCGAAAAGCGGGTCAGGTGTCACGACGATATTGTTACAGAGATATAAAATATCTTCCGGTGTATCTGTCCGGAGGCGCGGGCTTGCGAAAGCTCCGGTTCATCCGTGTGTACGTGACGAATCGACACAGCCATCCTCGTCTCTGCGCGTTACGATCGTACTCCGCGGCGAACGGACGTGAAATTTTTATAGACATTTACCGCGAGCATTGTCACTAAAAAAAGAAAAATATAAAGACAATGTATATCCGGAATTTCGTGCAGGCGAGCAACGAGATACCGAGAGACGGGGACGCAGCGAATTTCAAGAAACTTTTAACGAATGGAGTTCGAAAGAAAAAAAGCACCTCGACGACGCAATGGACCATAATTACATGTAACTACAGAAAAATTTGTGTGAACAATTTTTTTATACATTTCTTTTTTTTTTTTGCAAAGCAATAATCTCTTCGACAAAGTTTCTGTCAGCTCGGCGTAATTGAATCATTAAGCTGACTTTAATTTTATATCGGAGCCGCATTCGTGTCGCGTCGTCCGGGCGTGCTGTATTTATTGGGAGATAAACTCTCTCATCCTCTTTCCCGTAATCACTCGTTACACACATTTGCCGAGTCTGATTGCCATTAGGGTATGGGCCAGTTAGATAGTCCCGTGTTAAATTATGTTTCTCTGTATGCAAATCGGGAAGCTCGGGGAGGGTCCTGTGGGGGGATAACATGTTCCGATGTTAATTCGAATCAGCGCGCGATAAAACGTATACGCTCGTGCATGTAACGCACTGTAACGCGCTTGTTATGAGCTGGACAGTTCAACCGGTACTCGCTTGTGGTACGTGGAAGTATCCCGGTTCGTGACGTTTGTAACTCGTGACTGAAGCGGACGTTCACGATAGGGCGAAAACCTGCATTCGCATCAACAACGATTACACGGTCCCGCGATGTACCGAACAATTGAATCTGCATACACGTGTATAAATGTAATTTAGAAGCATGGAAATGAACGGTCGCGCCGATGGAAGAGTCGGGCGGCGTTTGCTTGATTAATGAAGAAGATGGATATTATTCTACAAGGGAGGGAAGTGCACGCATTTTCGCCAAGCGTCAAGTTTGTTGCTCGAGCGAAGCGAGGGTAGAAATCACATGTGGTGAAAATTCGCTTTCTCTTGTGGAGCATACGATACTTTTTTTCCGATGCGTTACATTAACCACATTTGTTACCTGACGAAATCGTCAAATTCGCCAATGACCATTGCATCCCCAAGATCAATCGGGCTTCCGAGTCATGAAACATTACGCTGAGAGAAGGATCTAGTAAAAACTGCCGATCATCTAAGAAAAATTCCCATAGCACGTAGTAGTACGGAACTAGGACGCCATCTGTGGCGGAAAGTTTCAAAGATTTTCCAAGAATTTTTACCATAAAATCTACGCAAAATTCTAAAAAAAAATCCGGTACTTTCTAACATAGGTGGCGGCCTAGTTGCCTACTGCTATGTATGTGCTATGTGCTATGATAATGTCTCTCAAGTATCTTACAACCCTTTTTTTACGTATGTTCTGCGTCGTTAAATTCCTACGGCCAGGCAATGCGACAACCGTTATCTTTTGGGAGGCGAAATACAGAGTCCAGATTAACGACCCTCCCGATACTGGGTTCGGCAGCCGCGATCGCGGGTTGATCTACAACAGAGCTTCACTGCGTTCGTCTTTCCGGTTTTTAGAATAATGATCCAAATGAATCATTTTTTTCAACAGTGTTCATCGAAAATTTAATGTAACGTTAATAAATTATTAACTGTATTGGCACTAATTATTTATTAACCGAAAAGTTATCTATCTACTCGATTATACTATATAAGCAAAAGTAAATGCAAAATGGTTGAACAGAATGACGAAAATTGGCTTGTGTATAAGGATATATTTTTGCACATATTTCCTCAGGGAATTGCGGCGTCGTTCGAGCTTCGCGATGCCAGGATTATCCGTACTCCATGTAATCAGCAAGCGTGCGGCTTCCGCTGAAAGAACGTCGCCAGCTCTGCCTCTCTGTAAGATGTTGGGACACCGTCTTATCATCCCCGTTGTAATTTTCATTCTATTCAATTCCCCTTGCGCCGCAGGATCCTCGTCATCCTCCTTCATGGATGAAGAGGATCATTTCGTCCCTTTGACGAGAAAACGATCGATATCTCAGAGATCCAAAATATCAGTGATTCAGGAATCGAAGTTGGACTTCAACGGGCCGCCATCGACGCTCTACCAGATATACATGCGAGAAATCGCGTCCTGGCGTCTTAGCGAACAGCCGCAGTGTTGCCGCGAGGAGGGCAATGGAGTAGGAAATGCAGCGCAGGAGGAAGAAAAAAAAGGCGAAAGACGCAGCATCCTTTCGTTCTGCGGAGAAGAGCCGATACGCAGCTGCTGGTCCATCCCTCGCTCTCCGCATCTTCTCCGTTCCGCCATTTGGAAGACATCCAACCTGCAGCAACGGACGATCGGAACTATACGCCGAACAAAACGAGATCCGATCGTTTTTGCTTCCCTAGATTTCAAACCCCCCACGTTGTACACGATGCGTCCCTCTCGGTACGTCCCAGCCGGAAACCGGAGCCCCAGAAGATATGCGCATCGGCCGTCTTTCTTATTTTTTTTCGTCTCGTTTCTTGCCTCATCTCTCCACGGAATTTCCGTATTGGCAGCCGATATCCTGTGGACCAAGCTACGGAGGCTGCTCCGGGAGGGGAACGCAACCGGAAGCGTCCCTCGGCGGCGGGGTCTGCCGGAAACGATGCAGACGCCGTATTAGCGTCTGGAGAACGCTGTGGATAACGGAAACGAGAGCGGGGAGCGGGATGGGCCAGCGGGGGAATGGTAGTGCAATATAAATTGTAGAATTAGGCAGGCGGACGTAATATGTGATAAATCGTGGAAATAAAACGTTGGCCAAGGCTTGGTGTTTTTTTTTTTTTTTTTTTTTTTTTTTTTTTCTTGTTTTTTTCATTACGGGAATGGCGGTCTTCGGGCTCGGTGAAGTTTCTATAGAAACTGAGGAGATGAAGAAGGTATTGAACGTCGCTCGGCCGTGGAGCGAATAAGTGGCGAAGGGTGGGAGAAAAAGGGAGAGACGATACTGGGTTCTCGCGACTCGTAGCGGTAAGTCCGAGGCCCTTCTTGCCCCTTTTACTTTTCGTTCGAAGTGGAACATAGGCGCAGGATTTGCGGGACACCGGTCGACCGGCGAATTCGCGAGTGGGGTGGCTTGCGAAGCCGGGAGCAAAGTCCGCCAGTTTTATCACCGGTTACGCACCCGGTGCGATACAACGTGCGGGAAGGGGAATCCCCACTTCGCGACGAATATAACTCGAACGGCGATACGCGAAGTCGGCACTTGCGGATTCAAGGCTCTTTGGCCGGTTTGCAAGTCGTGCCTCGCGGATACAATAATACGTGAGGAATTTCGCTTTCGGTGGTCGACAAACATCATCCAAAAGGTAACTAAGACTTTGGATCGTGAGTATTATCGTGAGACGCTCGCGCCGGGATTCGAGACAATTGTGCTAATAAATTTGTTGTTTATATGCATCATATAATAATAAAAATATTAAAAAATAAATAGATAAACATTGCAGAACGTTCAGAAAAATTCACGTAACTGGAGTTATTGTTTAAAATATTCTTAACCCTTTCAATGTTGTCATTTATTTATTTACTTTTTTTATTGCGCATATAGATTACGGAGCTTGATTGATAGTTACTCTAAAGGGGAAAGAGACAACTGCCTCGATTCATAATTTGGTTATTCGCGTTTTTTTTCAATCGCAGAAGCAGAGCAAATTCACTCGTGTTGGTCGATAAACATCATCCAGGAAGTAACTCAAATTTTGTATCATGTTTATTGTCGTCAGACGCTTGCGCAGCGACACAGAACATACTGTGCTAATAGAGTAGTTAACAACTCCGGTTACATGAACAATAACTCTGGTTGCGTGCATGTTTTTCTGATCATTGTGCAATATTTATTAATATAGAATAAATAAATATTGCACAACGTTCAGAAAAATCTACGTAACGCGAGTTGTTATTTTTTATTTCAATGGCGAGTTATTTACTTATATTTTTTTAAACTTATATTTACTTTTTTTTATTTTGCACACAGTTAACTGAACTCGATTCATGGTTACTCTAGTGTGGAAAACAAACAACTGCTCGATTCGTAATTCGGTTGTTCGTGTTTTTTTAATCGCAGAAACGTGAGTATCCGCGGAGCGATTGGAATTCGCGTGATAGCGCTTTATCGCGATACCCGCTGACGTGAGAGGAGGGTGAAACCGGTTCGGCAAAGCAGTGGGAAGAGCGCCGAGAACGACGGCGGAGTTGTTGAAGCTTGGTCAGGGAAGCGACACAAGCAATCATGGCAGTCGAGTCGAGGTGAGTCTTGCCCAATCGCGAAGTTAATTTTATTTATTTATTCGACCACGGATGAATGCATTTCGCTTTTCGGTCGTTGATCTACTGTAGTTATTTTCAAAGCAAAAATAATAATTTCCCTGTTTTGCAAAAAAAGTGAATTTTGGACATCATGCTGTGAACTTCGCCGCACTAGCCGAAGGCGAGCGCTGTCAACCGACAGAGTTACTTCCATACACGTGAAACACGACCTCCGGCAATTTCCAATCAAACCTCTTTATTTCCTTTCCCATTTTCATTTTATTTTTTTCCTCTACCGTCCCGACAATAAAATTCATTCACCGGCAACGATTTTTTTCTGTGCCGAGCGTTGCCTCCGAGCCAGCAGAGCGAAGAACTCTCAATCGGACAATTTTCGTAAAAACTTCTTAGCATGCCAGTCCGGCAGGGCGAGATTCGCGTAAAACTCGGAATTCCGGTGGAAAGTCCCGACGGCGCCGGTTTATCGTGCGACAGGGTACACAGACGTCGGCATCGCGAGGCAAAGAAACGACCGTGGCAGATGAAGAAGCTGGAGAGTCTCGAGTTCCTTCACGATTCGCAGGACTGACCCGGACAACTGTGAGCGGCGGAGCTTCTCCGTCGCACGGTGGAACAACGGATAGGCCGCTGGTCACTCGCGCTATCGCGTACGGTATTGATCGTTCGGCGCACTACAGGTTGACCACGGTACGGAGCAGCGCTGTTCTATAACGATGTAACAGCAGCTGAGACACTCGCGAAGCCCCATACCAATCATTCCTACAAGTCCGAATCCGGTAATGACCCGAAAACGAGGAAAAGAAGCTTCTCCGAGCGACCGACGGAGCTTATGGATCGCGCGATCTACAGATCGTCGGACCGCGGTGAAAACGCCATCCCCGATCGTTTATGGGAAAACCGATTCCCGCCGGAGCTCAATGATTTACGGCTATTAATTGAAGATTCCGAACGTCGATATAACGTCCTGGGGCGGAGTCACATTATTCTTTCGGTTAATTGCCTTCCCAAACGATGTCACAAATTCAGTGTGTACGGCAGGATAAAAAAAAGCGCCGGAAGTTCGTTGGAACTAGAGTCTCGCTTTGTGCCCGTAAAAAAGGTCCGATGTATGAGATTGGAGGACACAAAGAGGGTTTTTATTTTTTTTTATTTACTCCTCCTTTTTTTGTATAAATGAATCAGTTCAATCACGGTATTTGACTATAGTCGAAAAAAATGATGGACTCTTTTCGTCCCGGAGCGACAGGAAAAAATTGATGAAAATCCCCGGTAGATTTGACCGGCGGAGATTGATCGATCATTCGGCTAACCGGACGTTGGGCTTTCTCCCTCCCTTTTCCATCCCTCCGTCTCTAACTCTGCCTCTGTTTCTGTCCCTCTCTCGTCACTCTCCTCTCGCAGTTATTCATCAATCACGACCGAACGATTAATTCCAGATGGATGCCGTGCCAGTTGACGATCGAGGGGAACATATGCAGTTCCGAGTACGACGGGATAATACTCGTGTCGGGAAGCGCTCCCGGATTCGAAGAGCCCGAACCCTTCAAGACGGTCCTCTACGCCGCTGCCCAAATCGATTCCGCTCTGGGCAAGATTGGCGGCGTTCTGCCCATTAATCTACCGGCCAAGAGACTGATATACAGCCCGACCGGTCCTCTCAATATGGACTACGACGACGTGCGGAGCTTCGCCGAGGCAGCTACGCACGGCATCGAAAGGTATAGCGTCCACTCTGTAATCCTTCCGTCGTACCGATCCGTTCGGTCTACAACGTCGCATCAGTATACAAGCATCCCTCGCCAAATTGCAGCCTTAATGCCGACCGAGCCACTCTATCACCCGCCGGTGATAGCAACAGTTAACGGTAATTTTTATTGGATTTCGAGATAATGGGAAAAAAAAACATTCCTGAGAAAATAATCGCTCGATCACAGATTTCACCGAGACGAAAACAACTCTGCATGCGCACGGGTGTTAAGGTAGTCCGGGCTATAAAGTCCCGCCAAACGTGAGTTTCAGAGAAAATTTCGAACACGTATACACGAATACGTATGAATTTTTTCAAAATTTTTGGTGATATTTGAAAATTGCTTTTTTCCCAGCTTAAAGATAGAAAGTTCAATTGACCAAATCCTGGTCTCTTAAGTTCCGATTTTACTGATTTCTGCGGACAACAAATTATCATACTCTCGTCTGGTTAAAATTAAAGCATCGAGGTGGTTGGCGGTTATTGACTTGGCGAGAAGAAAATCGTGCCAGTTTTTAACTCGCTTTCTCTCATCTCTCCTGAGGTCTTTGCTGCCTCTCTATATATCGCTCGCTCCGGTAGTCAAACGCTACCCATTTATCTGAGACACCTCGGGTAAAAAGTAACCGAGCTGCAAGAGTGTCGACGTCCTCGATCCCGAATGAGTATGAAGATGGAATGAGAGAAGAAAAAAAGAAAGAAAAAAAAGTTTGCTCTCGCGGTCGGTACGGACGTCTTCGTCCCATCCATGAGGTTGCAGAGACTTTCCTCCCTCGACGGTACACACTACTTACAAGAAGCAACGAACCCAGAGCTGGAGCGTTAGTTCGATGCTCCGTGAGCATCGAAAGCTTTGCGCCAGACGACAAAAGTATGATTTCCCAAAAAGGACGGTAAACGGTGAATCTCAACGCGGGAAAGTACAGCGCGAGGGTGAGAAGGGGGCATGAGGTTTTTCCAACTGCTCTTCGATTCCATTACCGGGAGGTCCGCTGCGCCCAGTAAATTCCACTTATATACTTTGCGAGCCCGCGGGCTTCCACGCTGCAGCGGCACAGTAATTTTCCCCGACGTCGGGCGAGCGCGCGCCCTCCTCGGTGGTCGCCCAAAGGATTGAAGTGAGAAGACACGGATAAAGAAACGGGGTGCAGAGAAAGAGCGGAGACTCCGAAGAGCGTTGGATGCAGTATGGCGGTCGGACAAGGCCGCCATCTTGCTCTTGACCAATTACATGAATTGTTTTTCCGGCCGAAGAGCATTATAATGATTGGTTCGACCCCAGAGAGAAATCGGGCTATATACCTGCGTGATAGAAGCCTCTTACCCCTTATTCCTCGATCATCCTCTCGTTCGCTATCGTCGAGCTTCCTCCCTTCTCCTCCTTCTCAGCCGGGTATTATTTACTTAGCGATCGACGAAGAAGAAAAAGAGGAAAAAATACTAAAGCAAAAAAAAGCAAAAAAAAACCGACGCGCTTCGGTTACAAGCTTTACGGATATTCTCAAATTAAATTTATGCACCCGGAGTAGAAAATCCGTTCGGGATACTTTCCGATAGGGGGTATCGTCTTGACGATAAAATAATCCTAATTTAATACGCAAACTGTAATGGTGTTTATCGGAGTTAATCAACGTCCCCCTAGTCTGCAGTTTGGCGGAAGCTTCGGGATATCGGATCTGATTCATGTTCACCTTTTTCACATTTTTTTTTTCCAGAGCTCTGAAGGCCGGTGTGCGATGTCCCTTGCTCGCCGTCCTGCCCGACGTGAGATTCGAGAACGTCGAGCTGGTCACTGTGCTCGGTGCGCTGGATGCTCTTTACGTCGTAAGGAAAACCACTAAGTTAATTAATTCCCTACCGTTGTTTCCTCTCTCTACCTGCGTATCCTCGCACTCTCCCATTCTCTCCTCCTAACACGAACAAACCACCCCAATTAATTTGTAGTAACACCTGGCTCCTCTTTATTTAACAAATTACCGAATAACTTACTTTCCGCTAGTATTTCCCCGGTATGCACAGCGGCGTCGACAGGGGAGCGTTGGCTCGGTCGAATAACGCTCCAGCGTTCGTCGGCTCCTTTCCCTCCCCCAAGTTAAACTCCTCTCGTACAACTTAGGCCCCGAGGGCTAAGCCCTGGACTAAGAAGTCCAAGTATGAGAGGAAACTATAGGAGGCAGAAGGCTCTCTTGCCCGCCGCCGGGGGGGAAAGCTCTTTAGCTCTTGCACTCTCGCTCTTCGGTTCTCCCTTTATAGGGGTGGGAGAGGAGCGGCGAGATGGGACGATAGGGAAGAGTTACGCTGCGACCGTTCCACGTTGTACACGTAGATCGGCTCGGCGGCGTCGGACTACAGAGGAAGAGATGCCGGAGGTGGAGGGGGGAGATGTACGCGGGTGGGCGCACAGCATCCTCCCAGGAGTAACGAATGCCTCGCGTTCCTGAATCCTGCCGGCTCCGTGCGACCTAATTAGCGAAATACTCGAGGGCCCTCTCGTTCCTTCCCTCCTCCTTCATTCTCGCTTCATCTCTCCCATCCATCGGGCCCCGGCTCTGTAGGTATTCTTTCTGAGGTGCGGGACGCGGCGGGCCAACGCGCACGCGAATGCGGCGCATCGCTTTCCGAATACCGGAAGACGCCCGCGGAATTCCTAGTTTCCGTAATAGGAACTTCCGGAGTGTAGGGGCGGGCGCGAGGCGTCGTCGAGGCGTCACCGTTAAAACCGGCGGAAGGATCGGTCCCCTTCTCGTCTTCGGAGTCGCCTTGAGGCATTGGATCTTCGACGAGAATCGACCGATGAAGAAACGGAGACACGGATAAATTTTGTCCCGGCAGGTTTTTTTTGTCGGATTTGACTGGCAGCTCAGGAATTATGTGATGGATTATGATTTTTTTTTAAAAAGATTTGGTGAATCTGCGGTAAAATCAATCATGCATGATTGGAAGGCTGGTCGGCGGAAAGTGCACTATAAAAAAATTCGTATAAAATTTAATGTACTGGACTGAAAGCTTTTATGCAAAACTGGTATATTAAATTTAATGTACGATTGTGATGAAAAATCCATGTTCAGTGTCTTAAAAACATTGGAGATACTTTTTTTTATCATTTACTTTAATTTCAGTGAAAAGGTATATTCATTTTTCGTCACTATTGTACATTGAATGTACCAATTTTTGCATAAGAACTTCCTGTCCGGTACATTCAATTTACAATTTTTTTTGTATAGTATGATAGCCAGTTTTTACCAAGTGCATTAATGTTCCAACACCGCTCTGCACGTCCTTTCCAACCGACCCGACATTTTTGGCCTATCGAGATTGGGAGATTAAGTTTTATCTTCGATTCTTTCAGCCGCTGGAAGTCCGTGAAATTGGACCCGATCGTTGCTACAAGGCCTGCAGACTGGGCGTGTGGAGTCCGATATGCAGCAAGAAGCTCCAGGGTGTCCTGAAATTGGCTGCCGCCCTAGAAAGTGGAAGATACGTCGCTCGCGACATCGGTAAGTCAACCTTCGAAACAAGATAGCTCCTCGGGCGAGGCATCAGCTACCGGGGTAGTTTTTTTTGTATTTTCGTCTTTCCATCCGCCCCCTCGTCGGCGGGAGCGCGCCGCGTCGTCCCTGCTCTTCCCAACCCTTCAATTTGTAATTCCTCTCCCGCCTACTATTCCGTTTTCTTCTGCTTCTACTTCGTCTTCAAGCCGGTACCACTTCGGATCGGCCCGAAGTTTTCGCGAGAAAGTTTCCCCGCTGGTGCGGCTGGTAGGGCGCCTGGCCGAGAGGTAAAAAGAGCTGGTGGGATCGTGGACGGGGGACCGGGGACTTGGAAAGATGAGGATGAGAGGGCCACGTTCAACTCTAAGCGACGGAGTTTCTTCTTAGAGGAACGTCGTCGTCGTCTTCGTCGCGAGAGGAAAAATCGCCTGGGGCCTCGTGCTCGTCTCTTCTCGTCCTTCCACATCCCCCTTTTAGCCCGTATCCATGGTCGTCCGGCAAAAAGTCTTTCTCTTCGGCTTCGTCCTAATTGAGAACGGAACTGTGTATAGTGTATAGAATGGCACACGTACAGCAGCCATGAGGAAGCCCTTTCCTATTCTCACGCTTTTTCTTAAGGTGTTTCCGGTCCTCAATCTAGCCGCAGGGCTTTTACGTTTGGCACTCCACGTGTCCTCTTACCTTTATCTCCGAAGTATTTTTTTATTAGCCTAAGTGACGTCAATCATTTTCACGTTTTTTTTTCATGGTGATTTTTTGTCAAAAGGTGGCGGCGATCCCGAGCGCATGGCGGCTCCGAGGGTCGAGCAGTACGTAGCCGAGCTATTTTGCGGCTCCAACGTCACCGTCCAGGTGATCTCCGACCAGGATACTCTTCTGCAAGAGTATCCTCTCTTCGCCTCGGTAAATCGAGCGGCCTCCGTTATTCCACGGCATGCCGGAAGGATTATCTTCCTCACTTACGAGCCACCGAACCCCGCCTGCGTTCTCGAGACTCTTATGTTCGTAGGCAAGGGTGTTACCTACGACACCGGCGGTGCTGACATCAAATACGGTGGCGGGATGCACGGCATGTCCAGGGACAAATGTGGGGCTGCCGCTTGCGCAGGATTTATGCAGGTCAATCCCACTTATTAAATACTTTGCAACTGGGCGATACATGTATGGAGGGTAAAAGGGGTAAATATGGACCACCCTCGATGGCTACTTCATTATTATTTTAATTTTTATCCACCCGATTTATTATTGTTGTACCGTTTTGACTGCAGGTCGTGAACTTGCTGCAACCACCGACCGTGAAAGTCGTGGCTGCTCTCTGCGTTGTGAGAAACAGTGTAGGGGAGAATTGCTACGTATCGGACGAAGTTATAACCGCAAAATCGGGTAAGAGAGTGCGCATCGGTAACACCGATGCCGAGGGTCGTTTGGCGATGGCCGACGCTCTCTGTCACATTAAGGAAATGGCCCTTTGCTCCGTAAATCCTCACATTTTCACCGTTGCCACACTCACCGGACACGCCATTCGCACTGCTGGTACCGGATACTCGGTCAGTATTAATTCATTTAAGAATACATTTTATTAATTTTTATGAACCTCGCGGTAGTCGGCTGAGCCAACAAATTAGTCGGTTGCCAGCCGTCTCCTTGGCTGACCGCAGAAAGTAATTTGCTGGCAAACAAAATAGTACTTTGCGGCACTTGTGCGAAAAAGCGGTCTTTCGACGAACGTTGTGCAGTTGGCCACACGAACCGGAAGCGAGTACCACAGTAGTACGAGCCGACGGCAAGTGCTGTCTGTGGTACGAGCGGCAGACGAGTGTTGCCTACTTCCCAACCACCGTCGGTAGACCGCTTTTTCGTACAAGTATCACACACTACTTTTCGAAACATCTGCCCAAAAACTCCAACTTTTTATGACTGTATCGTGGCGAATGCGCGCGAAGTAATGCAGTATTAAAAAAGCATGCGAGAAAGTTGTTAGAGTGTTTATAAAGTGTGCGATAAAGTACCTAGTCTGTTCTGTGCAAGAGCCATACTTTTCCCACAAGCTTTGTTAAAAAATGCCACATTTGCCACGCGTTACAGGCATGAAAAGTGAGACTTTTTGTGCTCGTGTCCCACAAAATGTGTTTTGCCGGTCAATCGCTTGGCAACAAACTAATTTGTCAACGCCCCGAAATGAATTATTGCTCTGTGCTGTATTGGTGTCCAAGAGAAACTAAATCACTTCATTCGCGGTTAGTTCCGAAAACACGCTTTGATACGTTTTTTTCCTGACTTCGTCGCGACGGGTCCCGCGACACTTATATTTTTCTTCATAGCGTATGCAAAGTCTCCGAGCGTAGATATTCAAATAGCTTCACGAGAAGCGTTCCCTCTATCCCTCCCCCTTGTTCTACCTTTGCCGTGGCGTTTCCACGTGCATTTGCATCCCGAGCTCATTTTTCTCTCGAACGCTAATTCAAAGTCCATCTATATTTAAATTTTACCTCTTTGCCAGCTCGTACAACACCGGTAGCAAAGAATCCGTATCGTGTTTCCTATATCGTATCGCTTATGCTGTTCATGCGATGTGCAACGAGTCTGTGTGCATATATATACATATACATCCAAATATATACCGAAACGCACCAGAGCATGTGGAGAGTATGCAATGAACGCAACTGCTTATCGCAGTTTCCTTTCTGAAACCTTTTCATGTCTTTATTGTAATTTCTTTATTTATTCATATCGTTCGCGTTATTTCGACCGGGTTCTCGGTATGGCAATGAAAAATTGTATTTTCAACCGTAAAGAGTCAAATATAGCACAGCCCTTGTGCGTGCTGCGGTATCTTCGGTTTTTTTTTCTTTTTTCCTCGTCACGTCACTCGCGGACAATAGAAAAACTCTTTTATTCCCCATCGCTCTCGTCGGGTTGGAGGCTGTCAGGCGCCAAAGGCTCGTACAATTTTCGTAATTTCTCCCCAGCCGCAGCGCGAACCGCTCTCGCATCGCTCATCGCGCTGCGATGTAATAGACGGTTTTTTCTTCGATTTTTATTTTATTTTTATTTTTTCTATCTCTTCATCTTATCTCCGACCGTTGGACGCGTAGAATTCATTACCGACGCGATGTAAAAGACGCCTCTATCTCTCACACCACTTCTCTGGACGCGGCCGCGTTTTCTACTAGCTAAGAGAACGTGCCGGCTCGCCGGGCGCGTCTCGCCTCTTAACTCACTTCCTCGTTCGTCAGTTGGGAGGCATGCGATAATTTATCAAGTCCACCTCACTTCGAGCCTTGGCTCCTAAAGCTTCAAGCCCTGTAATTACGTTGAAACTTCGCTCTCTTTCACTCTCGACTCCCACTCAAAGCACCACAAACCCCCCCCCCCCCTGTACCCACCCTACCCCTGTTTCCACTTAGATCGGGGAGCTTTTCAATAATATTTTCACCCGCTATTCCCACAACGTACGAAACGCTCGGTCATCGAGCCACCGAGTAAATACTACTTCGGAGTATGAACTTTTAGCAACTACTACTATATATAAATATATCATCGATGGTACGTACGGCATACGTATATAATCGATTCAACCCATCTCTTCGTTCCTTCTTCGCATACCCGGCCACGTGGAGTTAATTAAAGTTGTTACGTCGGGAGACCGTGATGGGAGAAATGTAGCCAAGAAGTGCGGCGGGCGGCCGTCGGGCGGCGCTAACATCGCTAGCGAGCCAACGCAGTGCAGCGCGTAAACGTTTCACTTTGATCATGCGTCGTGCTAAAAACTTTGCTTTTTATAGATTAAATTTGTCGTTTTCATGCATTACACTATAATTGACGGATGGAAAGAAGCATGGTTTCTGTGCTCGAAGTGCCTTGATGATAAAACTGCTTTGATCAGTATTTGCAGTTGGCTCCGATTTTATTTGATTTTTTCGCCTTTCCTAATTGGGCGCTTCAGATCGCTATGGACAACGCCGTCGCGCGGCTCGTCAGCAACGCCGAGAAGCTTCAAGCTTCCGGCGATAGCGTGGGAGATCCGTTCGAGGTGTCGAAGCTTCGTCGGGAGGATTTTCGCTTTCACGAAGGAAAACTCGAAGGTGACGATGTTATACAAGCGGTGGCGCAACTCAGTACGCAATTGCAGCGCGGTCATCAGGGTCCAGGTGCATTCTTGATCAAAGCTTCCGGTTTGGACAAGGTACGGTAAACAACAAAAATGTTATCGTTTCTAGCACAAATTTTTCAAAATATCTCATCAACGCATTCCGCTGTATGTTCGATACGATAAATTTAGCATGGAGTTGACTCCGAGAAGCCTCTGAAGTACACGCACTTGGACGTAGCGGCAAGCACAGGTTTTCTGCCTCACAATCCAACCGGACAGCCCATCGTCGCGTTGGCAAAACGTTTCCTGTTCGACCTCATCGACGTTACAGCGGCATCCGACAACGAGATTTCCGATTCCAAGAAATAAATATTCTTCGTCCTGTAATCCTTATCGATCATCTATTCCAGATAATGCCTGAGAGGAGGGACCAATCCTGAACCCAATTCTCCTCACGATTTTTATACTCGTACGATTATTTTCAGACCCGCAATCTTTTGCAACGCAGCCGCGCAATACACGAGGGCACACGACATAGCTTTCGCATTTTCTTTTTCTTCAAACTTTACCAATTTCCTTCCAACACGCGTCCCGCAGTTTTTTTATTGCAGGACATAAAGTGAGCTGCCACTTCAGGAGATATCAAACTGCACGCGAGTTTACGATTTTTATACGTCCCCGAGGAAGGTGTTGCTACCGATGATAGCAGCACTTGCATATAACGGAGACCGGGCAAAACGGTTCAGCTATAAAAACAAGGACGGTTCGGACGAGTCCGAAACTGCTAAATGACTCTTGAACAAAGAATATAAAAAAAAATGAAATTTGTAATTATTATTCAAAGCATCAGAGACGAAAATGTGGTGCCTCATCATGAGAACTGGCGTTTTCTAATTTCTGGCGCCGATTTGGAAGGTTCGCCATTACGCCCGTACACTCATCGCGTCCATTTTGCCCCGGTCTCTCGTGCGCACGAATATTCCAGTCCGTCGAAGAATAACGCCGAACGTTAACGTCCCAAGACGATATACGGTAGCGGTCCCCGAGCCAAGCCGGAGGACCTTCCGTTATCCTCGACATACCACGAGAGCGTGTGTCATTCGGGCCGCGAATGGTTCGCAGCGACCGTCGTTAACTCGGAGTTTAACGAGCCTATCGATTATTATTGCAGCACGGTGCATGCAGTTGCTCGCCCCTGAAGTACACCAACATCGACATTGCCGGTCATCTCCCGGATCCTAACTCGGGCCGTTACAGCGGAAATCCTGTCCTCGCCTTGTCCTACTGCTACCTAATACAGGGCAAGTGCCTGACGGTTCGCAACGACCTTCCCTGCGAGATGCAGTACGTGTGCGAGGTCGATTGCAAGCCGGTCTGCATGCCGCCATGTCAAACATGCGTGACGCCCATCGAGCGTAGCGGCAATGCCGATCCGCGTGCTGGCCATCGAGTGGTTCAGCCGAATTGCCAGCCTCCCTGTCAACAACCCGGCCAGACTGCGCCGTGCCGTCCTCCGCCCTGTCCTGATTCCAAATGCCAACCACCCGGAGGACAGATGTCCTGTCAGGAACAAGTGATGGTCGTCGAGCCGATGTGCCAGCCGAACGTCAAGAGAAACGGATTGAACACCGGGGCGTAAATGACTATGATTAACCGCAATTAAATTCCCGGCGAGTTGTTTAATTGCGTTTCGATTGGACGACGCTGAGAAAGAGTTCGTCGGTAATCGGTCAATAAAGAATTGAAGACCACGGAGGGTAAAATATGGATAGTTCTCTTCGGTACCGACCAAAGGTAAGGTCCATCTTTGGTCGATGGATGGTAATGTAGGATGGAATGTTTCTGGCTGTTGGGTGTATATGAGGACCATGAAGAGGTCGAACAGGGACCTTGGGTTTTCGAGCTATCGACTGAAGATAAGTAGATCGTAGTTTCCTTGAAAAGCGACATTGGTCGGAAATCGTTTGCATAAGATCTTTAGTATTGAATAATCTAGGGTTTCGATATATGGATATTTTCTTATCTCCATTAGAACTCGATTGACGTAACTGCTGAGTTTTGTCCCAATATTGGCTCTTCAGAGATTACTTCAGAGATTCGACATCTAGAGTCAAGATTTTATCTATTACATTGTCTATTACGAAGCAATGTCGGTCGGTCGAAGATCAGCCAATCGCTCATGAACCTTAGAAGATCAATAGGATAAAATTGTTACAAAGTGCGTTCTAATGGCCGCAAATGTTCCCTAATCATACCGATTACTGTCCGGCAATCACACAAACAGGATACGAAGCTAGTTACTGCCGGTAGCATCAGGGAGCGGCGACCGAGACTCGAAGGAGCTCGAAGGGAAGGATAATGACTATGACCGACTAGCATACAGACAGTCCAGGCATCGCTTCTTTGATGAAGTTATACACTGAAGCACGTACACTCTCCGCACTGTCTCCCGAGTACACCGGTTCGAAATCTAAATATAGAATTTCTATAAGACATTTTCGCAAGAGCCAGCAACCTACTCGCTTATTTTATTGCGCCGCTCAAGATCGCGCCGCTTCTGCGAGCTCGCACTTTTATTGTTCCCATCGGAAAACAATAAACGTCGCGGGCTTATGCGGTCATTATGGCGTTGATATATCGAAACTCTACGTCAGTGGGCAAACAGCAAGGTGCAGACGTGTCAGGAACGTAATTCTTCGGGAGGAAGTAGTACCCTGATAAGATTTTTCCCTAAGCCGCGGATAACATAAATACATAGATGGAATTTATTTAGCACTGGGATAACTCCTCTAAGTGCCATGGCAATACAAAGGTCGCAATTTAATGTAGATTTTACTTAAAACTAAGACAGGAAGAGTAAGTGACATTTAACAATTCAATAAGCGTAGTTTAACAGTTTATTAAGTGTAACTGAAGAGTTTAGTAAGCGAAGACATCAGAGTAAGCGAGGTTTAACAGTTTGGTAAGCGAAGAATTCAGAGAAAGCAGAGTTTGACAGTTCAGCGATTGTCCGTTAACGTGACAGATACATAGTGGCGCGGAGGGAGAGGAAGAGGTATGCGAGGGAGAGATTCGTCGAGATAAGGTCTGATGAGCTCTTTGAAGGACCTCATCGGGCCCCGATGTAACGCTTCAAAATCCCAACTAGGATGGAAGCGCGCTATACGATAAAGTCAGTTCTTTACTAATATTGTTACCGCAGATTTTCATTACTATAAACCGGCAACGCTGCTGCCGATGCTCAACGACATCCGTGCGGAAACTCTTTCGCGCCGGGTTTCTCTCGGTTGCGCGAAGTTCACGCGCCCGGAACCCCATTCACCCCTCCCTCCCGCGAGCGAGTGCGACGCGGTGCAAGCCACCTCATCCGTCCTTCCTCTCATCGGCGAGCTTGTTTGTGGCCTTTCTCGCGGGCGCTTCGGCGTTTCCTGGTGTTACACCTCCGCATGTCGCGACCGTGAAGCTCTTCTCGTCGATCCACGACGAATGTCGTTTTCGAAGACGGTCATTCAGTTCTCTCCAAGATAACGCACGTGCCGGCTGATAAAAATAGGAAAATCCTTCGTTGCACCAGAAGTGGCGCCAGAAGTGGAAGGGATCCGAAAAATCACCGAGAACTAAGAGGAAACCAATAAAAAAAAAACCGTAAAACAAGAGGAAAACGCCTAATTCCTGCTGATAACACTATGAAATCTTAGATACAGTAACAGATGTGGAGATATCGAACGAAAAGGCACGAAGAAGAAGAGGGAAAAAGAAGCTGAGAGAGAATCGTCGGTGAGAGCGGGCGCCGAGGGGTACGAGCTGAAGAAGAAGAAGAAGAAGAATAAGGAAGGAGAATGAGGAGGTGGGTAGGGGACAGTGTGGCGGGTTCGACGGCCGGCTGGTGGCCCAGTGACCGGGACCGGTTCCCTCCGCGGTTCCTCCTTCCGCCTTCCTTGCAAACGCACAACTGCATCATCTCGCTCTTCGTTCTCCCTCCCCGCCGACGACCGCTCTCCCTCTCCCTCTTCCTCTCGTTCCTTCGCTCGTTAACCCTTCCCGCTCGCTCCTTCGCCGTCTCGCTTCTTCGTTATACCTTGCGCCTTATCCTTTCTCTTCCTCCATCGCCGCGCCACTCCGTCCCTCATACTCCTTCTCGGCGCTACCTCTCCACCTCTTCGTCGTCCAGCGCTCACAGAACCCGGCAGAGGAGTCCACCGCATCACAGAAACACACAAGACAACAAACCGACCACACCGATGCAACTCTCCTCGCACGAACACACCGACGAATAAATAAACACACCCACGGAATTTAACGCCGGGGTATAACACCACGTAACACCGTCACGCGAATATGAATATACACGAGGTACAGGCAGCAGGAGCAGCAGGAAAAAGCGGCGGAACGCTCGCCGGAGCAGCAGCTCGGAGCAAGACGGCAGGGAAGAAAAGGGACAAAAATGAAAAGACAGTCGAGAAGGCGTTCGCGGGTCTCTCGCCCCGACCATCATCTCTTCGCCACTTTTCTTTGAGCACTTTTTTTTTGCTTATTTTTTTTTTTTTTGCTCCTCCACTTTGTTTTTGTCTCGTTCGTTTTTGTTGTTTCCTTGCTTCGGGTTTAAAACATTTTTGTTTTGTTCGTTATTTTTTTTTTTCATTTTGCCGGGTTTGTTACATGCTCGCGAGGTTTTATCTCCCGAGTATTTTGACTCCGCGCTCACCCATCCATCTTTCCTCTCGGGGGCCCGCGAGAGCTCCGGAGGTCACCGCGGTGGATATCCCCACCGAGTCATTCTCCGATTCTCTTCCGGAGCCCTCTCTCTTTCCATCCATCCACGTGAGCGCGCATCTTTCTCCCGGAGCCCTCGGCAGGATGCTGTCTCTCTTTCCCCGACGTCTTTCGCGCCAGGCTCGGCGGTCGAACGGGCAACTCCGATACGAATCACTTCCGGTGAATCGATGACGATCCGGACGAATGTTTGTCCTCTCGTGGTGCGCAAGAGCGTTCTGCGCGAAAGGTCTGGAGCACGATATTTATATCTTTTTTCTTTTTAAACAAAATCGACTGCCGATCTGGACCCAAAAAAAGTTTACTTCAATGAAGGAAAATTTATTAACGACGTAGAATATTTTTTATTTGCTTCATAACCTAATAGAGCGATATTAATTTATAATATATTTATTTGTTTAATAGTATAATTCTTATTGTTTACCTTTTGTAACAGACCCGCTACTTTTGATCGTATGAGAATAATGTTATATAGGGTAAAAGTGGTGAATATAGCCCACCTCGATTAACACGTAAATCAATTATATATGGATCGGACCATGTTCCCCACTTTTACCTTATGAATCACGCAGAACCGATTTTTTTTTTTGTTACATAAGCATACAGATCCGTTATCGACGCACGATTACACTAATCACGTCGCACATTAGTTATACTCGTAACATAACCAATCTCGAAGTGAGTTCTTCGATGATTCATTCCACAACCACAATTCGATCGAGGTATACAGCTTGAAGTAAACAAAGTTTCATAGAAACAAACCGATGAGTTGCCTCTCTATTACAATGTAGCGGTTCGCCGTAAGAAATAAATATAGTCTTGTACGACTCTGTAATGCACGCTACCGGATAGTAGCCACGTTTGTCTTAACGTCAAATGTATGATTTCTTTATTTTTATTTCTGATAAAATCTTTTATTTTTAATCTTTATTTTAAAGTAAAAATCTTTGAATAATTTTTTTTTTCCTCACGCTTAAGAATAGCCATTATTTAAATCTAATAAGGATGTTGTTAAGCCAAGTTAACATTTCTTTTATCATAATGAATGTCATTTGAAGATCGAGTTTTATTGAATTTTATTACTTTTTTTTTTTTTTTAGATGTGCTGCCGGTCGGGCGATCGCCAAAGGTCTTCGGGCCCGCGGCAGGATGCTGTTTCTCTTTCCCCGCCGTCTTTCGCACCAGGCTCGGCGATGAAGCGCCCAACTCTGAAACGAATCACTTCCGGTGAATCAATGACGATCGGGACGAGTGTTTGTCTCCTCGTGGTGTGCGCAAGCGTTTTGCCCGGAAAGTCTGGTCACGATTTTTGTATCTTTTTTTAAAACTGAATTAACAGCCCATCTCCGGCCGACCGGCCGATCGCCAAAAAGGGTCGCTGACCCTTCAGCGGGATGTGAAAAAACCTGCGCCCCGGTGTCGAACTCTTCCCCGCGGGGTGGACCGACTGAACGAGCAGCGAGGCTGCCAATGGTGAGACGCTTCGAAAAGCACATGGTCGGGCAACCCCGCGGGAGCGACGTAATCACCGCGTCACAGTGCAGCAGGATAGCCATAGGCAGAGCAGTCAAGGGCCTGAAAGGAAAAGTAGTCTCTATGCGACGGGGGCGCGAGCCCGGGGGGGCCCGGAGGGGAAAGGAAGTGAAAGTCCAAGGCCTGTTGCGTCGAGCTGCATCCGAGATTTCGTGCCTTCTTCTTCCGCTCCCACTCGCGGGGCTCTCTTCTATCCTACGGCGCACCATCGGCCGGCAGCGCACCATCGCCGCTTCTGTAACAGACGCACGTGCGTCTGGGTCTTCATAGATGCACGATACCGATCGCCGCGGTGCGACCCCGTGTTTACGCGGTTCGCCGGAGTTCGTCACGGATCTCGCAGAGGACGATCTTGACGTCTGCGAAGGATCTCGTCCATCGCATCCTCAGGAAGATCGTCGCTGATCTGCGATCGAACGAGATAGCTTTGATCGACTTTGGAGCGGTTCTTCGCGAAATCCTGGGGAGCCGAGCATGGAGAAAAATAGTTATGTTTCTCCAGCAGAATGTAGATCGTTGATAATTTATTGTTGCGGCAGGAAAATATTTGCCTCCCCAGAAAAATATTTTGTTGCCCCTCTGTTAAGCAGGTGAATGAGTTATGGTGACAAAATTCTTGTTGTCCCAACCCTATTTTTTTCTCCGTGAGAGGGAAGAGGAGTCAGTCGTGCCCGATCATGAAAGAATAAATGGCTTACACATCTCGCGATCCAGCCGCGAGAGACCAGTGGCTAACTGGTCCACGAGGACTCAAGATCCGTTAGATCAGCAGGAGATCCTCGAGAGGCGAGGAGAGCGGACTCGAGGATCGGGAGGAGTCGAGTGAACGAGAGGGAGGCATTCGGCGTCGAAGCCGAAAGAGAAAGACGGCGTTTTATGGCCCGACGTGGGAGCGATGGTGAAAAAAATGGGCCGCTGCCCGAAGCGGTCGCTGATGCTGTTCCTCCTGGTGCTGCTTGTAAACCGAACGTGCAAGAGAGCATCGCAGCAGCGGAGCAGAGCCAAGGATATAACGGTTCCCAAGCATCGGCCGGGTCGCGGTATAATTTCGGTCGAGCAACCCCCCTCCACCCCCGGGTCCTCCCCCCCCTTCCCACCCTCGCACCAGGAGAGCCTCTTTTCCTATCTGCCTCCTCGTCGCTCCCCAACGCGTCGCTCTTCGCGTCCTCCCGGGGGGCTCCATCTCGTTCGTACGCTCGCGTTCTCTCCTCCGAGAGCTCCCTCGGCCTCTTCCTCATCGCGGCTCCTATAACGCACCGGGAGAGGAACCCGCGCGACGGAGAGAAAGAGAACCTCGTCGCTCTCTCCGCCCGAACGTGGGACGCGGGTGTGCGGCTTCACCGCGAATCCGATCTCTCTCACTTCTCTTTATCATATTCTCTTCTACCTCGGCCCCGGAGTCTCTTGACTCCTCTCCTTTCATTAAATCGCCGTCTCTGTTCCCGCTTATCTCCCTCTTCACCCCCTCGACCGCCGCCCCCCGCGCGGAGAAGCGAGATACGATACCTTCCGGCTACTTATCCCAAATCCTCTCGGTGAACTTGTTCACTTTTTCTTTTTTTTTTTCAAGAAAAAGCGAGAGGATCAGAATTGTGTTACTTCTCTGCGGAAAAGATCGCGGAGTCTCGCGCCGATAAGGATCGGTCAACATAGGCGGGGGGAGTATCGGCGAGCATCTTCGGGGCGCAGCAAGATGGCCAGTTAACGCGAGCGATGTGTCTATCTCGTTGAAGTGGGGAAGGAGGAGGGAGAGTCGCGAGATGTAAAAAGGCACACGAGGGCTCGCCCGGAGGTGAGTCGGCCGTTTGAGTTAGCGCGTTAACTGCGCTCGCATTCGCATTTTTCCTCAGGGCTGGCCCGTTCCCGAGTTCGCGAGAGCGCTCTCCGATGCGACTCTCCGTCTCTCGTCTCGCCGCGGGTCTCCCTTTTGCCGATGTTGTATGGCGAAGTGGCGTGCAAAGAGTCTATATATATATATACACATTATATATATATGTATGTACAGGTAACAGAGCGACGACGACGACGAGCCCAGCCGAGCAGGAGAGCCCCTCCGAGCTCTCTGTGCAAAGGCAAAGAGGAGCTGAGCTGTGCTGTGTTGGGTCGTTGGCCGCAACTCGCCGTGACCCAGTGCGAGCGCTAGGACATTGACTCTGCCATCGCCATCGCCATCCGCGATACCAACTTCCCTCCCCCTTCCCCCCGAGACCCCTCCCCGCCCCTCTCCCTTTCCTTCGCCGCGACTGAGGCTCTCCTTCTCGCTCTCGTTATCTTTCCCTCCTACGTCCTCGCTTCGTGCATGCCGCTTTTGCTCTCTCGGTTACTCCTCGCGCGGGCTTTCCTCCTCTCGCGGCTGATGCCTCCGCTGCTACACTGCTGTATCCTCTTCGCGCTCTTTTCCACTTCGCGTCTCTCCGCTCCGCTCCGTCTTTCTCTCTCTTGGTCGACTGTTCTGCTCTTTTTTCGCGGTCTCCTTTACTCACGAAAACGAGGGAACAGTCCTCGACCGTATTGTATATTCTTGCTTTTTGGAGGTTTTTTTTTTTTTATAATTTTTTTTTTTTAGGCGTTCTGATTCAAGATCGACGTCCCAAAACGCTGCGACCTCGAAGCGGTTTATTTAAGGATCCTGCGTTAGGTGGATCTTGGGTTGGGCGAACGGTAAATAAAAATGGTTTGCAGATTTAATGGGCATTTTTTTTAACGCTCGATTTATCATTTTTTAGACGAAGGCACGGACGGTTGAGACAAAAATAGAAAAATTGAAATTTACGGGGACGAGATTTTTTTGGAGAGCCTCGGACGCGAGACGCTTGGTAAACGTGGGAACCTTTTATTCTGTGCACACTGGGGAAAAAGTATATGTGGCTATAGAAAAATATATTTCTGGTGTATACGAAATATATTTTTGCAAATATGTATAAAGCAATCTACATATTGCAATACATCGATGATACTAAAAACTCAATTTTATTTATTTCAGATATATAATTTTTTACATATAATGTGGGAACCTTTTATACTGGGCACACTCGGTACAAAGTATATGTGGCGACAGATAAATATATTTTTACAAATATATATAACGTAATTTATATGTTGCAACATATCGATTATACCAAAACTGAATCAAATATATTTCGAATATTTTTTTAAAACTATATTTGATTTTCACTGCAAATCTGCTTGCTTCGCGTTTATTCGGTGACATCTACGTACAGCGATTCGCTGGCGATAAGCTATCGAGTTTTTCCGAATGTCAACGCGCCAAGATAGTGTCAATCCGTCGTTTTCGGATAAGATCTTTGGCACGAGAAAACGTGATTCCTCCCCCCTCCCCCGCCGATCGCAGTCGTCGATCACGTATAAAACTGCCAATTGACGTGTACGGGAAACGATTTTTTAAAATAGATATATATATATGTATACACACATTCCTGCAGGTAACTTTATCGACAATCTAATATAAAAAAAAATTGTTGCAAATCTCGTTCCCTTCGTTTAGCATTGACCACGCGAATACGAGTTTACCGGATGCTTCGGTTCTCGATACGAATTGGAAACGCTCTTTTTCAATCGGGCGAAGAAGCAGGATCGGCAGCACCGAAGGAGCGTCTCGGGCTGCACCGCAGGGAGATCCGCGCCAAGGAGCTCGGTTCGATGATCATGAACGTAAAGAGAGGAGTAATCGCCGAGAGAAAGAGAGAAGGATAACGAGGGAAAAAAAGAGACGATGCCAGGAGAGAGAAAGAGCACCGAGAGAGAACAGGATGCGGAAGAGTGGGAGTTGACCCGCAGCGTTGAAGCGGCAACCAAGAATCAGAAAGTCAGCTGACTCTCAGCCACGTTGGTCTGCGGGCTGAGAGAGTCGTTTCCTACCGTCGAACTTTGCTGTCTATCTACATCAACTAAAAACAAAAAACGTTCGAATTCATTTATAACGAGTCTGACCAATTTTAACTTTCACGGATGTCCTGCCCGATTCCCTTCTGTTTCTACCATGAAGATAGGAAGCTTTTTTCCTTTCTTTTGCTTTGCTTTCCTTATCTCCATAAAAGTAGCACCGGCACTTTCCCACAAGAAAACTAGGAAGAAGAAAAAGAGAAAATAGGGAAAGCCGTTTCCTACCGTCGATCTTTACTGTCTATCAATGGGACGTCAACTAAAAAAATAAGTAAAAAGTTTGAATTAATTTATAACGAGTCTGATCAATCTTCGCTTTCGCGGATATCCTGCCCGATTTCCTTCCATTGCTGCCATGAGAATAGGAAGCTTTGCTGGTCTCTATAAAAGTAGCCCCAGCGCTTTCCCACACACTGATAAAAATAAACGATTGGATCAAGCAAATGCGCGGTGACATAAGTTCAAAGGTGTACTTTCTTGGTACAACAAAATGTTTCTTTCAATCGATAAATTTTGAATAAATTGAAGCAAACAATCGTTCAACAAAACAATGCTTTATTTGTATCAAAGAAATGACAGCTTTGAACGTATGTTTGGTTAATCCAACCAATTTTTTTCTCAGTGTAAGAAAAGTAATGTTTTTTTGTAATCCCACACTGCGACGCGAGAGAAGTCGTAAATTTGGGAGACACGTGAGACAGGAGATTACAGGGACGAGATTCGAGTGAGTCTCCCGCAGGACCCGGAAGTACTTCATCGAATCGCCAGAGCCGGTGGGAATCTCGGGAAACCGAACTCCTCGCCGTGAGATGAAAAATAAAAGATCCACGAAACGAAAACGAAACAGAGGGGGAGCCAAAGAAAAGATGCGACCACTACCGATCCGACTCGCCTTGCAGACGAGTCGCTTTGGTAATGAGATGCGCGAGGGGGCGTCTCTCGTGATAATTGAGCCTTCGCGTCACGTCCAGTGGCGCAAGGCATCGACAAGACCCGCGCCGCATCGTACGAACCAAAAAAAAAAAAAAAAAACACCGAAGAAAGCAATGCATAC
>JAPYZC010000583.1:0-53691 GCA_030522665.1 Ichneumoninae sp. A BG-2022a | reverse complement strand
GGGTAATTGAGCCACGGCGATCATCAGGATCAAAGCCCGAGATTCGTGCGGTTGCATGCTCCACCAATTGGTCATATAGCCTGCCATACTCACTTGCCGACACTGTTCAAATATCGAGTAACATATTCGTTCTGTTTGTAAATAAGGTTCTCTTTTTATTTCTCTTTTTTTATGAGACTTGCTATTTACTTGACTCACCTGCTCGGCGAGTTGTTCGCCACAATAGCACAATACAAATATATTCGATACAAGAGACATCGCAGCGAAGCCATAAGTGGCGATGTTACCGGATGCGCTTCTCTCCCACTCCTGACGCAATAAAGTGATTAATATGATTCGATGTTTCAAACTATGTGCCTTTCGGGCAGGTTTCTGCAGCTCATTCGTTACAATTTCACCTCGCGACTTTGCATAAAAAAAAATAAAAATAAAAAACTATGCGGTCCACTATTGGACTTACGTAATCACTGTTAAAGGATTAAAACGACAATCGTGCCCACCACAATCAAAGTATATCCTATGAAACACATGTTAACCGTAGACACGGCCAAACTGACGAAACAGATCTCGTTCAATGCGTTCTCTATTCGAGGCACAAATCTGAAAACGATAAATCCTCTCAATCGTGACAGACACGGTGCATAAACTGCTTGCATCTTCTTTGAACCGTGAAATTTAATGTTCACTTATCCTTACTCAATTGCGTGCAAATGCCGTCGAACGATATGACCGAATCTTCGTTGCTTTTCGTTTCGACACTCAAAATCGTTGTCATCGTCATCCGACCTCATTAACGCTATGACGATCTGATACCGACTGCACGCGTGCATTGCGAATTTAACAGTCGTCGTGCAAATCGCGCAATTTACCGCGCACATAGCCATCGCTCCGAGGGTCTGTCCAAGATAAACGAATTCACACATCGGACTGACCCGAGCATCGAAGATAAAAAATTCGGTGCCATAAAGTACGGGCGCGACGTTTGTGACGTTACGCTGAAACGGGGATGATCTGTCGGATACGAAAGGCACTATGAAATGATAAGTTACGAGACAACTGAAATTGGCGGTAACAAAGAGTGTCGTGAAAACTCTGCAAGATCTTGCGTTTTCAAGCATAATCGATCTATATACTTTCCAGTCGACTTCTCGCCAATCCGCGGCAATCAAATCGATGCAACATTTTATTTCGTCGTTTCGCGCAATCGCTATTCCGTACTTTACCATTGCCTCGAAGCAATAGCTTACAGTGATGAGCATTTGTATCGTTACAGACCAGTCGTTTTCGACGAAGAATGCATAACATCCGATAGGTACCATCAAAAAGAACAAAAAGAATATCGTTACCAACTTCGCAAGTACGGCTACGATTCTATCGAAATTCGTCAAGTGCCTCGAATCCGCCGGCCAGACACCGATAATTTTCAGAAGTATACTGTTTAACTCCAGATCGTACTTCAAATCGATCTCGTAATTTTTATTCCTGATAATCATGTCCGTATCGAACTTAACGAGGGTCGACATGGTACCGACGTTTCAGCGACTCGTCGATGACTGACACTTCCTTGAGGATAATACACGACCATCGACCACGGTCATGCACCCGGAACAGGGAAGGGATGAATTGATCGTGGCTTGCGCAATAAAAAACTCGCGCAGGGTTTGCGCAGAGCAATTTGCGATACTGTCTGTCGGGTAGTCATCACTGCGCCGTTGAATGCGTTCTAGGCTGAAATCGCAGACTTTCTTTATTGTGAGTCTTACACGGTAAAAAATTATTTCGTAAAATCGGAATAGGAAGTTTCGTAAAAATTATTTTTCTAAATAAGTGAGAAACTCGTTTGTTCACGGTTTGAATATACAAACCTGTCTTTTTATTTTCCGTGTCATTAACAATTTAAGTTTGTCCTTTTGTTTGTAAAACTCGGATGACAAATAAAAAATTGTGAACGTTTATGGACAATACGTTGTTGTAAAAAGAATAAACTTTTTCCTTTGCATCGGGTATAATAAAGTCCATCGACCAAGGCAATATACTCTTGCGGTGTGAACATTTAAACAAGTGGTGAGTAAAATTCGCTCGGGTTATGTAATATTCATTTATTGTTGTAACATAATAAAATCACATACCATACTTACTTTGCTGTACCTCGAGTGCTCCACATATTCGACGAGAGTTACTATATTGCAACTATAATGTTGCTATTTGAACAAATTTCGTCACGGACTAGCTAGTCCATAACGGTTCGTAACATATTTAGATACCCCATAGACGTTCTGACAACCTAAAAGTCGTATTACAACGACAACAGGACCGCACTGTAGCAATAAATAGTTGACAAAAAAACAGCCACGATACTCACGCTTGCGAAACATGTGAAGGACAATCGAATCGTCCCACCTGCTGTCAGAGTGACAGGATTCTGCGTCATTGACATCATGAGGCCCAAGTCGAGAGATTGCTTTCCTGACAGTCGATGCCAATCGATCATATAAGTCATTTCGCCAACTTTCGTGCACTGTAGGTAAAAAAACTAAATTTATAGTGTTAAACTAATGTAGGTGTTAAACTGAATTTATGCAGTGTATTCTGTCGGATCGAGGGATCAAAGGAATGAAATACCTCCTCAGTGAGAAGTTCGCCGATGTAGCAAAACGAGAATATATTGAAAACGAACGTCACGAGAAGAGTCGTGTAAGCGCATATAGCTATGGGTTGTTTGATCTCCGTCCGAAATTCCTATGACAATTACGAGCAACGCTAGAGGGGTATTATCAATAAATAAAAAAAATGGAACGAATTTAATTTTTTTAATTAACAATTTTATACCAGCATACAAAAGTATCCCAAAACGCAAAGCTCTAAGGTGCAACCACCAAGATCGACGAGGCATATTCCGCGCAGCATTTTTTCTGCCGAGGAGATAAATCTGCAGAATCGTTAATACAGAGAATATAATATAAAAAAAGACCCCGGGTACTTCCCGTATTTTCAGAGACATTCTTATCGTCCTATCACTTAATTTGCACTCGCCTCAGAGCCCTCACGTGATGTTTTATGATGTCGCATATCCTGCCATCGACGCTGTCGTAAGTCGTCATTTTGCCGCCCCCGTCGACGAGTTCACTGAGCTTCCCGATCAGAATTTTAAGCTGTCCGCAGGCGTGCATCACAATTACGACCGCCAGGCTATAACAGGCGATCGCGATCGAGTGCAATAGAAAAGTAGCTATCATTTGGCTCGAGTATATGAATTCGTATATCGGAGTTTTGCTGAAGATCGGAAGGACGAAATGACTGGCCACTGCGAATCTTCTCGCAGGTGACGTCACGGTAGCGTTGATAACGTGAGTATTATCAGCGAGAAGGTTTCCCAACACGAACGGTAGCATAGCTTGAAAAGTCGCACCGGAGTAAGTGAAAGCCGCACAAATTCTGGTTATCAGGTGCCCGAACCGGGCGTGCTCCATCATTATGTCCCTGCTCGCAGTGGACTCGAGTTTCATCCAATCGAACTCTATGTGTTTCATGCAGCTATCGATATTTTTACGATGAGACCGCAGGAAAATGTACTTCATCGCTGACATAGCGACGAAGACGCATCTGACGATGAGCCTCAGTTTCTCGATCGGTTGTTTCTCGTCGAGGATTATGTACAGACCGACGGGTATCGATCTTATGCCGATACCATAGTAACACACTATAACGGAAATATTGCCGAACACGGTATGCCAGGAAAACGCTCCGATATCCATGGGCAACCAGACACCGAGTAGTTTTAAAAATTTACGGCATATCTGAATCGCGAAAGTCGCGTCCTTCAAGACGTTCGGTTCATTCTCGTCCGGCGTCAGGTTAATTATGTTATCTTGCGAAATCGGCCGTCGCCGATGAGGGGTTTTCCTTGATGTTTCGGTATTCATTGATATTAGATATATGTATATATAAACTTTTTTTTTTGAACATGCAACCCTCGCGAAAGTTTCTTCCTCACTGGACTCGATGGTGATCCATCGAATAGAACTGGCGTCGGCATAAACGAGTGCCCGGCATTGCGCTTGCGTGCAATCCAGGAGGCAGAAAATGATACCTTCGTGCAGCGAACAACTTGATGATGGATAATTTATACCTTCAGTTTCGAAACGGGTAAAAGTTGTACAGTGCTTTTACAGATATTGCTGATATTTCCGGAAACTTCTTTACCTCTTCCCGAGATAGGAACCGCGCATGCGCAATACAGTGTTGCACGGACTCGGGACGAGCAATTCGCTTGATAGCGTCACCGAAACTGTATGAGTTTCCGGTTGTTTGTTTTTTTTTCTCTTCTTTCCAATAAACACCGCATCCAGAAAAATAATTTTTTTGCAGGGTGATCTGCAAATAATAAATTTATTTCATTCAAATAAATACTTATTTAAATTTAATATATATTTATTTGCGGAGCGTCCGTCAAATAGATTATTTCTCTGGGTGCACGAGTTGCTCGGAGTAATTTTACAAAATGTATGTCAATCGTGAAAACGAAGTTCGCGCGGTTAATTCGACAGCAGCATTATAGATTATTATCGATTACAGCCACCCCCTTCTGTGAAATTGTCGAATGGTTTTGGCGTCTTCCGTAACTTATTTTAATAATTTCACAAAATTGATTTTTATAATAATTTCCGAATAAATAATTTACTTTTACAATTTTCGATTTAAATTATAAGACTTTAGAAATTTGAATGAAGCTCCTACGCTGTTTCTATAAAATGTTATAACCCTGAGTAAGGTCAGAGTAATTCGCCATACTTTCTCGAATATTCATCGATGCACTGTTAAACGTTCAAATCTGCAATCGCTGACTATTTGTATTGTGAGTCTTACACGGTAAAAAAAAATTCGTTAAATCGAAATACGAAGTTGCGTAAAAAATTATTTTATTCAATAAGTGACAAACTCGGTTGTTCACGGTTTGAACATACAAACCTGTATTTTTATTCCCCGTGTCGTTAACAATTTTAGTTGATACTTTTGTTTGTAAAACTCGGATAACACATAAAAAATTATGGACGTTTATGGACAATACGTGGTTGTAAAAAAGTTTTAACTTTTTCCTTTGTATCGGGTATAAAAAAGTCCATTGAACAAGACAATATACTGTTGTGGTGTGAACATTTAAACAAGTGGTGAGTAAAATTCGCACGGGTTATATAATATTCATTTATTGTTGTAACATATTAAATCACATGCCATACTTACTTTACTGTACTTCGAGTGCTCCACATATTCGACGAGAGGTACGCTATTTGAACAAATTTCGTCACGGACTAGCTAGTCCATAACGGTTCGTAACATATTTAGATACCCCATAGACGTTCTGACAACCTAAAAGTCGTATTATAACGACAATAGGACCGCACTGTAGAAATAAATAGTTGACAAAAAAAACAGCCACGATACTCACGCTTGCGAAACATCTGAAGGACAATTGAATCGCCCCACCTGCTGTCAGAGTGACAGGATTCTGCGTCATTGTGATCATGAGGCGCAAATCGAGAGATTGCTTTCCTGGCAGACGATGCCAATCGATCATATAAGTCATTTTGCCAACTTTCATGCACTGTAGTTAAAAGTAATGTGAAACTAAATTTATGAAGTGTAATCTGTCGAATCGAGAGATAGAAAAAAAAATGAAATACCTCCTCGGTGAGAAGTTGGCCGATGTAGCAAAACGAAAACATATTGAACACGAACGTCGCGAGAAGAGTCGTGTAAGCGCATATAGCTATGGGTTGTTTGACCTCCTTCCGAAATTCCTATGACAATTACGAGCAACGCTAGACGGACATAGTCACTAAAAAAAATCGAATTCAATTTTTTTTTAATTAACAATTTTATACCAGCATAGAAAAGTATCCCAAACAGCAAAGCTGGCAGGTGCAGCCACCAAGATCGACGAGGCATATTCCCCGCAGCATTTTTTCTGCCGAGGAGATAAATCTGTAGAATCGTTAATACAGAGGATATAATGATCCTGGGTACTTCCTTCTTCCCATTCTTATCGTCCTATCACTTAATTCGCACTCGCCTCAGTGCCCTCACATGATGTCTTATGACGTCGGACATCCTGCCATCGACGTTGTCGTAAGTCGTCATTTTGCCGCCCCCGTCGACGAGTTCACTAAGCTTCCCTATCAGAATTTTGAGCTGGCCGCAGGCGTGCATCACAATTACGACCGCCAGGCTATAACAGGCGATCGCGATCGAGTGCAACAGAAACGTAGCGATCACTTGGCTCGAGTATATGAACTCGTAGATCGGCGTTTTGCTGAAGACCGGAAGGCCGAAGTGACTGGGCACTGCGAATCTTCTCGCAGGTGACGTCACGGTAACGTTGGTACCGTTGGTATTATCAGCGAGAAGGTTTCCCAATACAAACGGCAGCATAGCAAGAAAAGTCGCACCGGAGTAAGTGAAAGCCGCACAAATTCTAGTTATCAGGTGCCCAAACCGGGCGTGCTCCAGCATTATGTCCCTGCTCGCAGTGCACTCGAGTTTCAGCCAATCGAACTCTATGTGTTTCATGCAGCTATCGATATTTTTACGATGAGACCGCAGGAAAATGTACTTCATCGCTGACATAACAACGAAGACACATCGGACGATGAGCCTCAGTTTCTCGTTCGGTCGTTTCTCGTCGAGAATTATGTACAGACCGACGGGTATCGATCTTATGCCGATACCATAGTAACACACTATAACGGAAATATTGCCGAGCACGGTATGCCAGGAAAACGCTCCGATGTCGACGGGCGGCCAGACACCGAGTACTTTTAAAAATTTACGGCATATCTGAATCGCGAATGTCGCGTCGTTCAACACGTTCGGTTCATTCTCGTCCGGCGTCAGGTTAATTATTTTATTTTGCGAAATCGGCTCTCGCCGATTAATGGTTTTCCTTGATGTTTCGGTAGTCATTGATATTAGATATATATATATATTTTTGTTTTCTTGAACATGCAACCCTCACGAAAGCTACTTCCTCACTGGACTCGATGGTGATCCAGCTTTGAACAGAACTGGCGTCGGCACAAACGAGTGCCGAGCATTGCGCTTGCGTGTATTGCAGGAAGCAGAAAATGATACCTTCGCGCAGCGACCGACTTGATGATGGATAATTTATACCTTAAGTCTCGAAACGGGTAAAAGTTGTAGGGTGCTTTTACAGATATTCCTGATATTCCTGGAAACTTCTTTACCTCTTCCCAAGATACGAACCGCGCATGCGCAATGCAGGGTTGCACGGACTTGGGACGAGCAATTCACGAATTTCTCTTTGCCGCAGTGTCTGTCGACATCTCTCCCCTTGATAGCGGCACCGAAACTGTATGAGTTTCCGGATGTTTGTTTTTTTTCCTGTTCTTTCCAATGAACACCGCGTCCAGAAAAATAATTTATTTGCAGGGTGACCTGCAAATAATAAATTTATTTAATTCAAATAAATATTTATTCGCGGAGCGCCCATTCAATAAATTATTTTTCTGGGTGCCCGACTTGCTCGAAGTAATTTTACAAAATGTATGTCAACCGTGAAAACGAAGTTCGCGCGGTTAGTTTCGATAGCAGCATTATAGATTATTATAGATTACAGCCACCCCCTTCCGTGGTAATTGTCGAATGGTTTTGGCGTCTTCCGTAACTTATTTTAATAATTTCACAAAATTGATTTTTATAATAATTTTCCGAATAAGTAATTTACTTTTATAATTTTGTATTTAAATTATAATAATTTACTCTCACCTTACCCAGTAAACCCTGAGTAAGGTGAGATTAATTCGCCATACTCTCTCGAATAGTCATCGCTGCACCGTTAAACGTTCAAATCTGCAATCGCAGACTATTTTTATTGTGAGTCTTACACGGTAAAAAATAATTTCGTCAAATCGGAACACGAATTTTCGTAAAAGTTATTTTGTTAAATAAGTGACAAACTCGTTTGTTTAAGTTTTGTACATACAAACCTGACTTTTTATTTCACGTGTCATTAACAATTTTAGTTTGTACTTTTGTTTGTGGAACTCGGGTAACAAATAACAAATTGTGGACGTTTGTGGACAATACGTACTTGTAAAATGTACAAACTTTTTTCTTTGTATCGGGAATAATACTGTTCCATCGAACAGGGCAATAAACTGTTGTGGTGTGAACAATTTGAAAAGTGGTGAGTAAGATTCGCACGGGTTATGTAATATCCATTTATTGTTGTAACATATTAAATCGCATGCCATACTTACTTTACTGTACTTCGTGTGTTCCACATATTCGACGAGAGTCACTATATTGCAACAATAATGTTATTATGCTCTTTCAACGAATTTGGACCTTCCCGAATGATTCTCTCTGCGAGCTAGTCCATGACCGTGCGTAGCATATTTAGATACCCAAGAGACGTTCTGACAACCTAAAACTCGTATTACAACGATAACAGGACCACACTGTAGCAATAAATAGTTGACAAAAAAAATCTGCGATACTCACGCTTGCGAAACATCTGAACGACAATTGAATCGCCCCACCTGCTGTCAGGGTGACAGGATTGCGCGTCATTGTGATCATGAGGCCCAAATCGAGAGATTGCTTTCCAGGCAGTCGATGCCAATCGATCATATAAGTCATTTCGCCAACTTTCATGCACTGTCGTTAAAACTAGTGTTAAACTAAATTTATGAAGTGTAATCTGTCGTATCGACAGATCAAAGAAATGAAATACCTCTTCAGTGAGAAGTTCGCCGATGTAGCAAAACGAGAATATATTGAACGCGAACGTTACGAAGAGAGTCGTGTAAGCGCATATAGCTATGGGTTGTTTGACCTCCATTTGAAATTCCTAAGACAATTACAAGCAACGCTAGACGGTCATAATAGATAAAAACTAAAAATTGAAAGAATTTAATTTCGAAAAAAATTAACAATTTTATACCAGCATACAAAAGTATCCCAAAAAGCAAAGCTGGAAGGTGTAACCACTAAGTTCGACGAGGCATATTCCCCGCAGCATTTTCTCTGCCGAGGAGACAAATCTGCAGAAATTGTTAATACAGACGATATACTGTCCCGGGTACTTCCTGTATTTCCAGAGATATTCTTATCGTCCTATCACTTAATTCGCCCTCGCCTCAGAACCCTCACGTGATGCCTTATGACGTCGGACATCCTGCCTTCGACGCTGTCGTAAGTCGTCATTTTGCCGCCCCCGTCGACGAGTTCACTGAGCTTCTCGATCAGAATTTTGAGCTGGCCGCAGGCGTGCATCACAATTACGACCGCCAGGCTATAACAGGCGATCGCGATCGAGTGCAACAGAAACGTGGCGATCACTTGGCTCGAGTATATGAACTCGTAGATCGGCGTTTTGCTGAAGACCGGAAGACCGAAGTGACTGGGCACTGCGAATCGTCTTGCAGATGACGTCACGGTAGCGTTGGTACCGTGGGTATTATCAGCGAGAAGGTTTCCCAATACAAACGGCAGCATAGCAAGAAAAGTCGCACCGGAGTAAGTGAAAGCCACACAAATTCTGGTTATCAGGTGCCCAAAACGGGCGTGCTCCAGCATTATGTCCCTGCTCGCGGTGGACTCGAGTTTCAGCCAATCGAACTCTATGTGTTTCATGCAGCTATAGATATTTTTACGATGAAACCGCAGGGAAATGTACTTCATCGCTCCCATTGCGGCGAAGATGCATCTGACGAAGAGCCTCAGTTTCTCATTCGGCTGTTTCTCGTCGTAGATTATGTACAGACCGACTGGTATCGATCGTATACCGATACTGAAGTAACACACTATAACAAAAATATTGCCGAGCACGCTGCGCCAGGAAAATCTGCCGATGTCGGGGGTCATCCAGACTCCGAGTAGTTTCAAAAATTTACGGCATATCTGAATTGCGAAAGTTGCGTCGTTCAAGACTTTCGGTTCATTCTCGTGCGGCGTCAGGTTAATTATTTTATCTTGCACAATCGGCTCTCGCCGATGAACGGTTTTCCTTGATGTTTCGGTATTCATTGATATTAGATATATATATATGTATATATATTGTATATATATATACTTTTTTTGTTCTTGAACATGCAACCTTCCCGAAAGCTACTTTCTCACTGGACTCGTTCGCGATGCAGCTTTAAAGAGAACTGACGTGGTTGTAAATGATAGCTCGGCATTGCGCTTGCGTGTATTCAAGGAAGCAGAAAATGATACCTTTGCGCAGCGACCGACCTGATGATGGATAATTTATACCTTACGGCTCGAAACGGGTAAAAGTTGTACCGTGCTTTTGCAGACATTTCTGATATTCCTGGAAACTTCTTTACCATTTCTCGAGATACGAGCAGCGCATGCGCAATGCAGGGCTGCACGGACTCAGGACGTGCAATTTGCGACTGTCTCTTTGTCGCGGTGTCTGTCGACATCGCTCCGCTTGATTCCGGCACCGAAACTGTTTGAGTCTCCGGATGTTTGTTAGTTTTCTCTTCTTTCCAATAAACCCCACGCCCAGAAAAAGAATTAATTTACTGGGTGACCTGCAAATAAATATTTGTTTAATTCAAATAAATATTTATTAGCGAAGCGAACGACAAATAAATTATTTTTCTCGATGTGCGAGTTGCTCGAAGTAATTTTACAAAATGTACGTCAATCGTGAAAAAGAATTATAGATGTGGGTATTGGAAAAAAGCGGACATCCTGACACTATAATGAAGCTAGAATAATTATTAACAAAACGCTCCGATTTAACAATAATTATGGAACTTCATACGCGTATCGATGAACTTCACAAAACAACGGTTCGCAAAAGATTCAGGTAAGTTACCGCGGTGCGAACGACCTGAAACTTATTGTGGGGTGATTTATTGATGGTGCTCGGAGGTACTTTTGCCATTGAAAAGTTAGCATGGAAAGATTTGACGGAACTCACCTCGTAAAACGTGCCACGCGACTGTTGCACCAAACTTTCGGCCGTGAAGCCTCTTTTATCGTTTTGATCGGGAGCGCCCGCGGCTCCAAGTTGTCCGTTGCATCAGCTGCCCCCTTCCATGGTTATTTTGGATCAGTTTTAGCGTCGCCCGTAGCTTATTTTAATAATTCCACAATATTGATGTTTACAATAATTTTCCGAATAAAGAATTTACTTTGATAATTTGCGATTCAAATGTAAAATCATTTCCCCAATAATCTTATTAATAATTCGTAATTTTTATAACAATTTTATATTAACGACTTCACCTAAATTATTCAACAAACCTAATTCTACTGGCTAATAATTAATTAATTATTTTCTGGACAATTTTCTACAACTGTTTCATCGTTATATTTTTTTATTATCAATAATTGAATATATTTGCCCTGACAGTCATTTTTCCAATCAATCGCCTCGAAATATTCACACCGATTCTATGGCTGCACCGCCGAAATAATTTCGTTAAATCGAAATACGAAGTTTCATAAAAATTATTTTGTTAAATAAGTGACAAACTCGTTTGTTCATACAACATGTTTGATAGGTTTGAATATACAAACCTGACTTTTTATTTCACGTGTCATTAACAGTTGCAGTTTGTTCCTTTGCGTTGTAAAACTCATATAACAAATAAAACATTGTGAACGTTCGTATACAATACGTGGTTGTAAAAAGTATAACCTTTTACCTTTGTATCGGGAATAATACGGTTCCATCAAACAGGACAATATACTGTTGTGGTGTGAATAATTAATAAAGAGATGGGTAAAATTCGCACGTGTTACGTAATAATCATTTGTTGATGGAACGTATTAAATCGCATTGCCGTACTTACTTTACTGTACTTCGAGTGCTCCATACATTCGATGAGAGTCACTATATGGGAACTATACTGTTACTATGCTGCTTGAACAAATTTGGATCTTCCCGAATAATTCTTTCGACTAGCTAGTCCATGACGGTCCGTAGCATATTTACATACCCAATAGACGTTCGGACAACCTAAAAGTCGTATTACAACGACAACAGGACCACACTGTAGCAATAAATAATTGACAAAAAGGAAAAGCCACAATACTCACGCTTGCGAAACATCTGAAGGACAATTGAGTCGCCCCACCTGCTGTCAGAGTGACAGGATTGTGCGTCATTGTGATTATGAGGCCCAAATCGAGGGATTGCTTTGCAGGCAGCCGATGCCAATCGATCATATAAGTCGTTTCGCCAATTTTCATGCACTGTCGTCAAAACTAGCGTTAAACTAAATGTATAAAGTGTATTCTGTCGGATCGAGAGATCAAAGGAATGAAATACCTCCTCAGTGAGAAGTTCGCCGATGTAGCAAAACGAGAATATATTGAACACGTACGTTACGAGAAGAGTCATGTACGCGCATATGGCTATGGGTTGTATGACATCCGTTCTAAATTCCTAAGACAATTACAAGCAACTCTAGACGGGCATAGTCGATTAAAAAAAAATAACGAGTTTAATTTCTAAAGAAATTAACAATTTTATACCAGCAAAGAAAAGTATCCCAAACCGCAAAGCTGAATGGTGTAACCACCAAGATCAACGAGGCATATTCCCCGCAGCATTTTTTCTGCCGAGGAGATAAATCTGCAAAAATCGTTTATGCAGACGATATAGTGTCCCGGATATTTAATGTATGTCCAGAGATATTCTTATCGTCCTATCACTCAATTGGCACTCGCCTCAGAATCCTCACGTGATGCCTAATGATGTCGGACATCCTGACATCGACACTGTCGTAAGTTGTCATTTTGGCGCCCCCGTCGACGAGTTCACCGAGCTTCCCGGTCAGGATTCTAAGTTGTCCACAGGCGTGCATCACGATTACGACCGCCAGGCTGTAACAACTGATCGCGATAGCGTGCAACATAAACGTAGCAATCAGTTGGCTCGAGCATATTAATTCGTAAATCGGCGTTTTGCTGAAGACCGCAAGGCCGAAGTGACTGGGCACTGCGAATCTTCTCACGGGTAACGTTGCGGTAGCGTTGATACCGTGGGTATCATCGGCACGAAGGTTCCCCAATACGATCGGCAGGGTAGCTTGGAAAGTCGCACCGGCGTAAGTGAAAGCCACACAAATTCTGGTTACCAGGTGCCCAAAACGGGCGTGCTCCAGCATTATTTCCCTGCTGGCGGTACAGTCGAGATTCAGCCAATCGTGCTCTATGTGTTTCATGCAGCTATCGATATTTTTACGCTGAGACCGCAGCAAAATGTACTTCGATGCTCCCATAGCGACGAAGACGCATCTGATCATGAGCTTCAGTTTCTCCTTCGGGTCTTGCTCGTCTAAGATTATATACAAACCGACGGGTATCGATCTTATACCGATACCGAAGTAACACACTATAACAGAAATATTGCCGAGCACGGTACGCCAGGAAAACGCGCCGACGTCGGTGGGTAGCCAGACACCGAGTACTTTTAAAAATTTACAGCATATCTGAATCGCGAAAGTTGCGTCGTTCATGACGCTCGGTTCATTCTCGTCCGGCGTCAGGTAAATTATTTTATTTTGCGCAATCGGCTCTCGCCGACGAGCGGTTTTCCTTGATATTTCGGTACTCATTGATATTAGGTATATATATATGTATATAAAATTTTATATGTTTATGTATTTTTTTTATCTTGAACATGCAACCCTTCCGAAAGCTACTTGCTCACTGGCCTTGATCGTGATCCAGCTTCGAAGAGAACTGACGTGGGCATAAACGTGCACCCGGCATTGCGCTTGCGTGTATTCAAGGAAACAGAAAATGATACCTTCGCGCAGCGATCGACTTGATGATGGATAATTCATACCTTACGGCTCGAAACGGATAAAAGTTGTACGGTGCTTTTACAGATATTTCTGATATGTCTGGAAACTTCTTTACCTTTTCTCGAGATACGAGCCGCGTATGCGCAATGCAGGGTTGCACGGACTCAGGACGAGCAATTTACGACTGTCTCTTTGTCGCGGTGTCTGCCGACATCGCTCCGCTTGTTACCGGTACCAAAACTGTTTGAGTCTCCGGATGTTTGTTTGTTTTCTGTTCTGTCTAATAAAAACCGCGCCCGGAAAAATAATTCATTTGCAGGGTGACCTGCAAATAAATATTTATTTAATTCAAATCAATATTTATTAGCGAAGCGCCCATCAAATAAATTATTTTTCTGGGTATGCGAGTTGCTCGGAGTAATTTTGCAAAATGTATGTCAATCGTGGAAAAGAAGTTCTCGCGGTTTTTTCGATACCAGCATTATAGATGTGGATAGTGAAAAAAGAGGATCCTGACACTATAATGAAGCTAGAATAATTATTACGAAAACGATCTGATTTAACAATAATTATGGAACCTCACACGCTTATCGATGAACTTCACAAAATAATGGTTCGCAAAAGATTCAGGTAAGTCACCGCGATGCGAACGACTTCAAACTTATTGTGGGTTGATTTATCGACGGGTCTCCGAGGTATTTTTGCCATCGAAATTTAGAGTGGAAAGGTTTGACCCAACTCACCTGGCAAAAGATGACTCGCGAAAGCTCCACCAAACATCCGGCCGTGATGGTGGTCGATCGATAAGCCGCCGGAATCGTCAGAGTCAGATCCAGAGCATTTCTTCCCGCAATCGATAACAATCGATCATGTACGTCATTTCGCCTATTTTTCTACAGTGCAAGAGCCGAAAGTTGTTCGATCTTGAAAAAATTCTGTGATGAAACAAGAATGTCAGGAATTCGGAATTCCTCGTCCTTCCTTCCTTGTTTTAGAGGAAGTTGATGAAATCGATGATAAACGTTGATGGTGTTGAATAATTGCAGATGATGAAATAATTTACCGATGAAGCTCCGATTTATTTATGAGTTGAAGTATTCAAATGATTTATATAAGGACTCAATTCAAAATTTAATTTCTAAGGTATAAATAAAAACTTCAGACAACAATCAAACAAGTATATATAATAGTTTACACTAATGAGTAGTGACAGGCCAACTTCCATTAGTAATGTTCCGCGAAGAGTGATGTTCTCGACAACAGTAATTTCTGCGAAAAGTGACGTTCCGCCCTTGCAGGAGCCTCTTTTATCGTTTTTTTCGAGGGGCGCCAGCGCCTCCGAGAATTTAGAAATTTGAATGAAGTTCCTACGTTGTTTCTATAAAAATGTATAACCTTTATTAATTAAATAGTTTCAAATATTGCTTATAAATTCCTGATTTTTAGATAACATTTGTTCAATTCTGTTTAAATAACAATAAACACCCTACATATTTAGATCGAAAAATATTGGCTAATTCCTTGCTATTAACTATTTTACTGATCATAAAAATATGTTTTTAATATGTACAATCATTTCCCCAATTATCATATTAATAATTCATAATTTTTATAACAATTTAATATTAACGACTTGACCCAAATTATTCAACAAACCTGATTCTACTGGATAATAATTAGTTAATTATTTTCTGGCCAATTTCCTATGACTGTTTTATTCTTATGTTGTTTGTATTATGAATGGTTGAATACATTTTTAACAATGTTTTTGAAGATAATTATTCAAAACATTATTAAGTATATATTCAATAATATTTGCCCTGAGGGTCATTTTTCCAATCAGTCGCCCCAAGACATTCACACCGATTCTCTGGCTGCACCGCTGTGTGCATACATGCATCGCTTCGCGCTGCGTGTTGGAGCGATAAGGTACTGTCTCGTTTCCGTCTCGTACCGATCGTTTCTAACCTCGCCAGTACGGCCATGATTCTATCGAAATTCCTCGAAATTTCCGAAGTATAAGTACGAAATAAATACGAAATATAAGTAATTGTAAAAAATACAAACTTTTTTTACTGTGTATCGGGAATAATACTGTTCCATCGAACAGGGCAATATACTATTATGGTGTGAACAATTAAAAAAGTGATGAGTTAAATTCGTACGGGTTATGTAGTATTTATTTTTGTAACATATTAAATCGCATGCCATACTTACTTTACTGTACTTCGAGTGCTCCACATAATCAATGACAGTCACTATATTGCAACTATACTGTTACTATGCTGTTTGAACAAATTTGGACCGCCCGAATAATTCTCTCCACTAGTTAGTCTATGACGGTTCGCAGCATATTTAGATACCCCATTGACGTTCTGACAACCTAAAAGTCGCATTACAACGACAGCAGGACCGCACTATAGCAATAAATAGTTGACAAAAAGCAAAAGCCATGATACTCACGCTTGCGAAACATCTGAAGGACAATTGAATCGCCCCACCTGCTGTCAAAGTGACAGGATTGTGCGTCATTGTGATCATGAGGCCCATACCGAGAGACTGTTTTCCTGGTAGGCGATGCCAATCGATCATATAAGCCATTTCGCCAACTCTCATGCACTGTCATTAAAACTATCGTTAAACTAAATTTATGAAGTCCAATTTGTCGGATCGAGAGATTAATGGAGTGAAGTACTTCCTCAGTGAGAAGTTCGCCGATGTAGCAAAACGAGAATATATTGAACGTGAACGTTATGAGAAGAGTCACGTAAGTGATTATAGATATGATTTGTTTGACCGCCTTTCGAAATTCCTATGACAATTATTAGCAACGCTAGACGGGCATAGTCCATTAAAAAAAAAATAGAAGCAATTTTATTTTTTGTAAGTTAACAAATTAATACCATCATAGATAAGTATCCCAAACAGCAAAGCCCGAAGGTGCAACCACCAACTTCGACGAGGCATATTCCCCGCAGGATTTTTTCTGCCGAGGAGACAAATCTGCAGAAATCGTTAATACAGACGATATACTGGTCCCGGGTGCCTCCTGTATTTCCAGAGATATTCTTATCGTCCTATCACTTAATTCGCACTCGCCTCAGAACCCTCACGTGATGACTTATGATGTCAGCCATCCTGCCATTGACACTGTCGTAAGGCGACATTTCGCCGCCCCCGTCAACGAGTTCACTGAGCTTCCCGATCAGAATTTTAAGCTGTCCACAGGCGTGCATCCCAATTACGACCGTCAGACTATAACAGGCGATCGCGATCGAGTGCATCATAACCGTAGCGATCTCTTGGCTCGAGTATATGAATTCGTAGAACGGCGTTGTGCTGAAGATCGGAAGGCCGAAGTGACTGGGCAGTGCGAATCTTCTCGCACGTGGCATCGCGGTAACGTTCGTACCGTGGCTATTATCAGAGAGAACTTTTTCCAATACGATCGGCATGATAGCTTGAAAAGTCGCACCGGCGTAAGTGAAAGCCACACAAATTCTGGTTACCAGATGCCCGAAACGGGCGTGCTCCATCATTATGTTTCTGCTCACAGTGCTCTGGACTTTCAGCCAATCGAACTCTATGTGTTTCATGCAGCTATCGATATTCTTACGATGACACTGCAGGAAAGTGTACTTTATCGCACACATACCGACGAAGAAGCATCTGACGATGAGCTTCAGTCTCTCGATCGGTCGTTTCTCGTCGTAGATTATGTACAGAAGGACGGGTATCGATCTTATACACATACCGAGGCAACACAGTACAACGGCAATATTGCGGACCACGGTACGCCAGGAAAACACCCCGGCGTCGATGTGCAACCAGACGCCGAGGACTTTTAAAAATTTACGGCATATCTGGACCGCGAAAGCCGCGTCCTTTCCGCTCGTTTTATTCTTGTCCGGCGTTAACTTAATTCTATTGTTTTGCGCAGTCGGCACTCGCCGATGAACGGTTTTCGTTGATGCTTCGGTATTCATTGATATTAGATATACATATAGATTTTTTTTTTCTTGAAATGCAACCCTCCCGAAAGCTACTTACTCACTGGACTCGATCGTGATCCAGCTTCGAAGAGAACTGACGTGGGCGTAAACGTGCATCCGGCATTGCGCTTGCGTATATTCCAGAAAGCAGAAAATGATACCTTCGCGCAGCGACCGGCTTGATGATAGATAATTTATACCCCAAGTCTCGATGCGGATAAAAGTTGTGGTTAAAAGTTGCCGGGTGCTCTTAGAGATATTTCTGATATCCCCGGAAACTTCTGCACTCGTATCTCTTCCCGAGATACGAGCCACGCATGCGCAATGCAGAGTTGTGCGGACTTGGGGCGAGCAATTCGCGACTGTCTCTCTGCCGGGGTGTCTGTCGACATCTCTCCGTTTGATACCGGCACCCAAAGTGTTTGAGCCTACGAGTGTTTGTTTGTTTTTTGTTCTTTTCAATAAACACCGCACCCAGAAAAACAATTTATTTAAAGGATATCCGCAAATAAATATTTATTTAATTCAAATATATATGTACGGAATTCAAACTAATATTTATTTTTGTTAAATATATATTTCTTTGTGGACCGCCCGTCAAATAAATTATTTTTCTGGATGTCCGAAATTCTGGATGTTCCGTTTTTCTGGAAGAAGCCGTCGCAATCGTCAGGATCCGATCGAGAGCATTTCTCTCAGGTAAACGATAACGATCGATCATGTACATTGTTTTGCCCACTTTTCTGCACTGCAAGAGCCAAAAATTGTTCGATCGTGAAAAAATTGTGCTGTTTTTTCAAAACAACGTTGATTTTTCCGAAACAAAATTTTACCTCGTCGGTGAGTAGATCACCGATGTAACAGAACAAAAATATATTGAAGGTCAACAACGCTAATAGAATCGTGTAAGTATAACTGTACAAGATAATTCGATTTAATCTGACCTTCGACCTTTACCGTCGATCACTGTCCACAAAATCCGTACCAGAAGAAAGTAATGACTCAGAAGGTAGAGGTTCAATGTGCAGCCTCCCATCTCGATGAGATCGTGCGTAGAATTTTCTCGGTGCAGGAAACGAATCTGCGAATCGTCGAAATTCAAAATAAATAACTATTGTTTAATCAAATGAACAAAATAAAATATTCAAAAAGTATCAATAAAACTAAAATGAAGTAACTGGAAATTAAATGATTCGATGACTTACGATTATTCAAATTGGATTAATTATTCAAATGAGTTGAAATCATTGATGATGACACGAGAATGTCAGGAATTCGGAATTTCTCGCCCTTCTTTCGTTTCTTCGTCCTTTTAGAAGAAGTCGATGGAATCAATGATAAATGTTGATGATGATGTATAGTTGCAGGTGATGAAATAATTTATCGATGAAATTTCGATTTAGTTATGAGTATTTGATTTACTTACGAGAAGTATTCGAATGATTTATTTAAGGACTCAATTCAAAATTTAATTTCCAAGGTTCAAAAGTTATATAAATTAAGACTTTATATAAAATAATCAACCAAGTATATATAAGAGTTCTCAGTAATTAATAGTTGTAGGCCAACTTTCCGACAATAGTAACGTTCCGCGAATAGTGACGTTGGCGACAGTAATAACTTCTGCGAAGAGTGATGTTCCCGACAACAGTAATTTCCGCAAAGATTGACGTTCCGCCCCTGAAGAAGCGGAACGTCACTCTTTTATCGTTTTGATCTGGGGCGGCCGCACAGCCATGTTATCCGTTGCATCAGCCGCCCCTTCCGTGGTCTTTGGAAGCCAAAACCACTATCGATGGGTTTTGGCATTTTCCGTAGCTTATTTTTATAATTTCACAATATTGATTGTTACAATAATTTCCCGAATACGCAATTTGCTTTAATAATTGTCGAATTAAGTTATAAGAATTTAGAAATCTGAATGAAGTACCTACGTTGTTTCTATAAAAATTTATAACGCTAGTCCATTCAATAGTGCTTATGATAGCTGATTTTTAAATTACATTTGTTATACTCTATTTAAATACCAATAAAGACCCTACATATTTATTTCGAATAATATTGGCTAATTCTCTGCTATTAACTATTCTACTGATAATAAAAATATGGTTTTAATATGTAAAATAATCTCCCCCATTATCTTATTAATAGTTCATAATTTTCTCTTTTTTCGCGTCTCCGTCTCAGACCGATCGTTAGCAACCTCGCCAGTACGGCGATGATCAATTTCAAATCGAACTTCAAATCGTCATTTTTATTCCTGATGATCATGTTAAAATCAGATTTATCGAGGGTTGACATCCTCCCGACGTTTCAAATATTCGTCGATGACTAACGCTTCATTGAGGACGATACACGATCGTCGGCCGAGGTAATGCACCCGGAATAGGAGAGGGATGAGTTTATCGGGACTTGCGCTATGAAAACTGACGCAGAGACTGCTCAGAGCAAGTCACTGAAGAGATCGTTTGTTTGTTTTCTCTTCTTTCCACTAAACTCCGCAACCAAAAAAAAAAATTATTTGAAGGGTGATCCCCAAATAAATATTTATTTAATTCAAATAAATATTTCGTTAATTGAAATAAATATTTTCACAATTAAAATAAATATTTGTTGTCAAAACGTATGTCAAACGTGAAAACGAGGTTTAGCATAACAGATGTGGGTATTGAAAAAAGCGATAATCCTGACACTATAATGAAGCTAGAATAATTATTAACAAAACGATCTGATTTAACAACAATGATGGAATCTCACACGCTCATCGGTGAACTTCACAAGACAACGGTTCGCAAAAGATTCAGGTAAGTCACCGCGGTGCGAACGACCTGTAAATCATTGTGGGGCGATTTATCGATGTTTCACCGAGATATTTTAGCGATTAACAAGTTGGCGTGGAAATTTTTAACCGAACTCACCTGACAAAAGGTGCCGCGCGACAGCTCCACCAAACTTCCGGCCGTGATGGTTGTCGGTCGATGAGCCGTCGCGGTCGTCAGGATCAGATCGAGTGCCTTTCTCCCCGGCAAACGATACCAATCGATCATGTACGTCGTTTCGCCCACCTTTCTGCACTGCAAGAGACAAACATCCAGAAAAAAAAAATCATTGAATCAAGTAAAATTTGCTTGCGGGCTGCCAATGAAGTAAAAACGTTGTTTCAATTCTACTCTGAATTCGTAAAATTTCTCGCTGTCGTTGTTTCAATATCATATGGAACTGTAAGAATTAACAGTAGAATTGAAACAAACATTTTTTTCTTCGGCAGCCCGCAAGCCTATTTTTTTTCAGTGTCGTTCGATCATTGAAAAAAAGGAAAAAAAAAAAACAGCGCCGATTTTTTCCGAAACAAAATTTTACCTCGTCGGTGAGAAGATCGCCGATGTAACAGAACAAAAATATATTGAAGGTGAAAGACGTCAACAGAATCGTGTAAGTCAGTATAGCGACCGCGTCGCTCTGCTCCCATTCCTAAAAACCCACAACTATCCAAGATAACTCGATTTAATCCGCCGTTCGAGCTCTGCCGTCAAGCACCGTCCACAAAATGCATACCAGAAGAAAGTAATGACCCAGGAGGCAGAGGTTCAACGTGCATCCTGCGATCTCGACGAGGCAGATCGTGCGGAGAACTTTCTCGGTGCAGGAAACGAATCTGCGAATCGTCGTTCGCAAAAGCCACGATCAGTCGTCGCCAGCACAACCGAGCACGAAATTCACAAATTTTTCGTAACATTCAATTCCGTATAGGAGAGCGAGGCAAGATGGCACACCGGGGCAAAACGAGATAATGAGACAAAACGCAATTCTCCAATAACTTTGAGATGATAGCGATGGCGGTACGTGGGACAAAACGGGTGTTAAAATCCAGACGTATCGTTGGGACAAAATGGGGCATCCAAAAATGGTTAGAAAATTGAGTTTTGCCCTCACAATCCCGTTTTGCCCCACTGTGCCATTTTGCCCCGGTCTCCCCTACCGCAAAACCCGCACGTGATGTCGAACGACCAGAGCGAATCTCGAGTCGAGGCTATCGTTGTCCTGTCCATCGCCATCGACGACGCTGTTGAGCCTGGACATGAGAATCTCGAGCTGTCCGCAGGCGTGCATGACGAAAACCACCCCGAGACTGCAGCCGGCCGTGGCTACCGAATGCATCACGAACGCGCAACAGCAGTGCAACGAAAAAACGATCTCGTAAACCGAGTTCTCCTGAGGATCGAAGAACACGTAATAGCTCGGATAGGCGAGCGTTCGAACGGTGACGTTGAGCTCGGCTATCGTCACGCTGCCCCGCAACATCGGCATGACACACGCGTAAAACAAACCACCGCCGTACATGAAGAGAGCGCAGACGACCGAGCCGTAGCGCCCGAACATAGCGTTCTCCAGCATTATGTCCCGATGACCGGAACTCCCAACGGACCGCCAATCGGCCGCCAGGTGCGCGATGCATCTGCCGATCTCCCGCCTGCCCGCAATCAGCGAGGAGTACTTGAAAATCGCCATAACGCAAAAGCTCAGCGCCCCGACGAGCTTCACCCTCGCGCCCGTGTTCCTTTCCTTGACGAATGTGTAGAGACTCCCCGGAACGAACACGAAACCGAGGAGAAACGAACAAACGACGACAGCGATTCTCGCGACGGTCTGCTCGGCGCCTCCGGCGTCGTGGCTCATCGGCCAGGCGCCCAGAGGCTTCAGCAGCCACCGATTTATCCGGATCGCGTAATCGACGTCGGTCGCGTAATGCAGATTCGCGCTGGGTACGATCGTGCCGTTGTCATTCGGGTCGCGCATCTTCATCGAGCCCTATCGAACCCTATCAGCTCGATGGCGCAATCGGCACTGGCGGTCCGCGTTCCGGGCTCATCGATCTATCCACCGTGACTTTACGCCGGCGTGGACTTACGTATTCACCGGTCTGATGATACGGAAGCGACAGTTGCCTAGCGATCCAACTTTTTTTTGTTTGTACCGCGAAATTGGAGGCAGATTACAGTCGGACGGAAATGAAACGGCAAAGTTCGACTCGCTGTATGTTTCTATGTGTACACGTTAAAATAGAAGATCTGCGGGATGGAAGGGGTCGGGCTCTTGCGCAACTTACAACGTCCCCGTTGGCTATTTTGTTCTTTCGGAGTGCATTGACGCCAAAGTAGATTCTACGGTCTACACGAGCGGTTTCGCTTCGCACACAGTAGGTACAAGGAATATTTATTTCAAAATTAACACTCGCCTGTTGCAAACGAAGTTTTCAGCTGAATGTATTCTTGAAATATAAATGTCGCTATATATCTAATAACATTCTGGTATCTACGCAATCGGCACGTTGCTATGGTGCATTTATAGAGTTGCTCTAAAACAACAATTTCTTTTTGATTTCACGGTTCTTTAAGTTCTTTGAGTTTTTACGTTTTTTTAAGTTCACGAAAAAAGAGATCAACGGTGTAAAAAATACTCGTTTGTCCTCCGCAAATAAATACAAAAATCAGTGTGTTCACTGAACTGTCAGTCGATCATAGTACGCAGCATGTTCAGGTATCCGAAAGATGTCCTGACGATCTGGAAAGCGTTTCGTCAGAATCCGAAGCGCCAAAGCCACAAACATCGACGACGAATTGACAAAAACAATCCGGTATTATCGGCGTGGTACTTACACTTGCGAAACATCTCATCGACAATTGAATCGCTCCGCCGGCAGTCAGTGTCACAGGAGCATGAGCCATCGTGATGACGAGGGTCAGGCCGAGAGGTTGTTTTCCCGGCAGTCGATACCAATCGATCATGTAAGTCACTTCTCCCACTTTTGTGCACTGTCGCCAGAGACGCAACGAGAATTTTGAAGAATAAACGACTTTGCCACTGTAAAGTCCCCTGAGGGATAGTGTGAAACACATCAGCGAAGTGGAAATACCTCCTGAGTGAGAAGTTCGCCGATGTAACAGAACGAGAATATGTTGAACATGAATGTCGTGTAGAGACTTATGAAAGACATAAGCGCAACGAGATTTTTTGGCTCGGTTCGAGCTTCCTGTGACAAGTAAATCGCCGAATTATCGATCAGTGTATCAACACAATTGACTTTTTCTGAACGCATGCACCTAAAATCCCGCTTTCCGTTCCTGTGAAGTGCTCGCGGAAAGCCACTTTTCCCATCGCATGGGAGAAAAATACGTCGCATGTGTATAAACGCAATATGGTCTTCTTTCTCGCACTAGTGCGAGAAAGTGCCTTTCTGCGTCACTTCCCAAAAAAATAAAAGCGTCACTTTCTTGAACTTTTTAGGTAAAATTAAGTGAATGGCATGGGCGTGTAAACCCGAGTAGAAATTTTCGAGCGTTACATCGGGCCCTGATAGGGTCCTGGTAAGGCCTTATCAGGCCCTTATCAGGCCTTATCAGGACCCTATCAGGGCCCGATGTAAGGCTCGAAAATTTCTACTCGGTAAGGGAAACCCTGACTCGCGTGAATCCACTCGTCAATAACGATCTTCCTACGCCCTTGTCATACGAATAACCATTGTACCAGATAAATCAAATATCCCACGACGCACAACAGAAGAGTGTAACCTCCGACGCTCACCAGGCATATACCGCGCAGCATTTTTTCCGCGGACGAGACAAACCTGCGAGAACTATCGATAGAAACGAGAAAAACAAAAAAACAACCGACCAACATTGGCCGTACGTCGAAGTTATGCGCACTTCAGAGATCTGACGTGATGCTCGATGATATTGGCCATTCTGCGATCGACGCTGCTTCGCATTTTGCTGTCGCCGCCCCCGTTGACGAGCTCGCCGAGTTTCGCCATCAAAATCTTGAGTTGTCCACAGGCGTGCACGACGATGACCGCGGTCAGGCTGTAACACGCGACTCCGATCGAGTGCAGAATGAAAGTCGCGATCACTTGATAAGAATATATTATCTCGTAGATGGGACTTTCGTTGACGAAAGACACCCCGAAATGGCTGGGCACGGCGAAAGATCTCGTTGAAACGATCTCCGTTGCGTTGCCGTGGGCCGTATTGGAATGGTGACGTTTTACCACGAAAGGCAACATCGCGTACCAAGTGGCCGCGCTGAACGACGCAAAGAAACAGATTCTGGTGACCAGGTGTCCGTATCGAGCGTGCTGAAGCATGATTTTTTGGTAGCTCGGCGTGTCCGTCTCGAGCCAATCGCGCTCTATGTGTCTGATGCACATCTCGATGTCCCGCCGATGAGACCGCAGCAGACAATACTTCATTCCCTCTATCAGAACGAACCAGACGCGAGCCAGATCTCTGATCTTCGCAACGTTGTTTTTCTGATCTATTATGACGTGGAGAAGAGTCGGAAGTGATCTTATAGCGATGCCGAAGTAACAGACTGTGACTGAAATGTTCGCGAGTACTATTCGCCAGGTGAGTATTCTATCGTTCATCGGTGGCCAAACACCGAGAATGGTAAAAAATCGTCGACACATGTGTATGGCGTAAGCCGCGTCGCCCTCGGAACTTTTTTGTCCAAAATCCTTTATCAACTGGAAGATTCGTTCTTTCGACCCCATTTTTTTCCCCCAGCGAGCTTGTGCCTCGAAAGGACACTTCTCACGGGACGCGAGACTGATCTGTGTCGTGTCGATGAAACAACGTAAAACTTAATGGGGAGCGTGTGCCGCGCATGTGCGCCTCGCGTGTAATCCGAGAGATCGGAGACAGTTTAAACGCAATCGATTAACCCTGCCAGCCGCGCGAGGCTTTCCCCACTTATCTTCGTCGGCGAGCTCTGCGAACCTTTGCTGAACGCTCAAATTACACCGATTTTCCAGTTTTCATGCTCAGTTGGGAGGATAAATGGTCCGCGTAATAACGGATAAATGGTCAGCTAAGTGGAAAATGCGAAATACGAGCCTCGCTCTGTGCTCCTCGAAGCGGGTGGAAATAGCGGGTGCGCGAACTCACCGAGAAGGGGAAATGGCGTCGCCCTGTGGACGCCGTGACCGATAGAATTCTGTCTCCTGTAATCACGATACTTTGTACATCGTGGATTTCGCGACCTTTCGGAACGAACGACAACTCTGCAAGGAGCGTGTAGTTGAAAAGGTGATACCATTTTTTTAAAATATACTCTACAATAATTCAATTGTAGAAGCAATGAGTAGTGACATTAATCAGTGTACATGTGAAGCGGTGCATCTTTCGCGAATTGCATTGGTGAGTCATTGTCTCAAGGGTCTGCGTCGAACCGATTTTTAATATTCTTATTTTTTCCCTTTAACAAATAAAATTGCGACCCATTGTGACGAGCCCGAAATCGGGCTATTGAATTTCCGGCAGTCGATGCCAATCGATGGCGTCAATAATTTGGCTTTAATAACTTTTTGAATGTAATGTCATTGAAAGCCAAAACCCGAACGTTACACAAATGTATAGTAAAGAATCTGTCCGATGGAAAGATAAAAAAATTGAAATACCTCCTGAGAGAAATTCTTTTATCTAGCAGAGTTTACCAGCGAGGAGTCAGGGTCTATTTTTATTTGTTATTATTTAACGTCGCATCAACTACTATGGTTATTAGCGACGGTCAGGATCTATTGATATTGCTGTGCATCCGTGCCGGAGACACTTTTTTTAACGCACAGAAAGTAGAAAATTTACATTCTAAATTAACAGTGGGCAATTTCAGCGAACTGTTATGTGGAATCATTGTTAAAATATAATTGTCAACAGATACTTTATAATGTCCCGGTCTCTACATAATCGGCGCGTAACTATATTGCATTCATACTTTTACTATAATACTATACTACTATAATAATTACCATACTATAATAGTCGATACAAAAAATACCCCTTCGGTAACTCAGTTACATGTAAGAAGACGCCTGTCCATGATGATAAAATACTGTGGATTCACCCTCTTAAAATAAATGTAGAAATCCACGTATCGACAGCTCAGTCCATGACGGTGCGTAACATGTTCAAATATCCAAAAGATGTTCTGACAACCTGAAACAGTACATTTCGATACGAGTGCGAAACAACTTTATCTGACAAAAAAATGGCGAAAAAACCGCCATTTTCCCACCGAAAATAAATTATTTTGGTCAGAGTTTGACAAAAATACCAAATTCAGCATTGGCTGCACAATACTCACGCTTGCGAAACATCTCATCGACAATTGAACCGCTCCACCCGCTGTCAGTGTCACAGGGACATTAGCCATTGTGATAATGAGCCTCAGGCCGAGAGATTGTGTTCCCCGTAGTCGATACCAATCGATCATATAGGTTACTTCGCCCACTTTCGTGCACTGTCGCCAAAGATGTAACAATAATTTCGAGAATAACGGACTTTGTTTATAAATTTCCGAACGAGCCAATATAATGTCAAACACATTGGCAAATTGGAAATACCTCCTGCGTGAGAAGTTCGCCGATGTAACAGAACGAGAATATGTTGAACATGAATGTTGCGTAGAGACTTAGAAAAGTCATTAGTGCAATGGGATTTTTGTGCTCGGCTCGGACTTCCTGTAACAACGATGAATCGACGATATCTCCGAAGCATACACAGATAGAGTAATGCAATGTCTTTTATACCAGATAAATGAAGTATCCCACGACGCACACCAACAGAGTGTAACCACCGATGCTCACCAGGCATATACCACGTAGCATTTTTTCAGCGGAAGAGACAAACCTGCAAGAACCATCGATATCAACAACGAAAACAAAACCCCACTACAGTGAAAAAAAATATCATTGAATCGAATAAAATTTGCTTGCGGGCTGCCAAAGAGGTAAAAAAGTTGTTTCAATTCTACTCTGAATTCGGACAATCTCATACCGCATTGAAACGATAACATGTCACCTTGACAGTCTTGCTGTCGTTGCTTCAATATCATATGGAATTGTAAAAATTGAAAGTACACTGATAAAAAAATACGGTTGAATCAACTAAGATTCGGGCAGGGACGTTCATGTAAATATTTTATTGGCACAGCCAAAAAATTGGTTAGTTCAACCATTTATTGGGTGATTCCACCAAAATATTTTTGAGTCATTAAAATATTTTGTTCGACCAATTAAATATTTATTTGAACGTCCCTGCCCGAATCTTAGTTGGTTCAACTGTACTTTTTTATCAGTGTAGAATTAAAACTAACATTCCTTTCTTCGGTAGCCCGCAAGCGAATTTTTTTTCAGTGTAGCCAATATTGGTCGTAGGACGAAGATATGCGCACGTCAAAGACCTGACGTGATGCTCGATGATATCGGCCATCCTGCGATCGACGCTGTCGTGCATCTTGCTCTCGTCACTCCCGTCGACGAGTTCGTTAAGTTTTGCCATCAGAATCTTGAGTTGTCCGCATGCGTGCACCACTATAACGACACTCACACTGTAACAGGCGACGCCGACCGCGTGCAGAATAAAAGTTGCGATCACTTGACTCGAATATATTATTTCGTAGAGGGGGCTTTCGTTGACGAAAGACACCCCGAAATGGCTAGGTACAGCGAACGATCTCTGCGACACAGTCTCCGTTCCGTTGTCGTGTGACATATTCGAATTACGGTATTTCACGACGAACGGAAGAATGGCGTACCAAGTGGCGGCGCTGAACGAGGCGAAGCAACAAATTTTCGTGACCACATGACCGTATCGAGCGTGGTGCAGCATTATTTTTTTGTACTTTGGGGACTCCGTGCCGAGCCAATCGTGTTCAATGTGTCTGATACACAGCTCGATGTCCCGCCGATGGCATCGCAAGAGAAAATATTTCGTTCCTTCTATGAGAACGAAACAGAGGCGAGTTAGATCTCCTATTTTTGCGAGGGTGTTTTTCTGATCTATGATTATATAGAGAAGCATTGGAATTGATCTTATGGCAATTCCGAGATAGCACACTGCCACTGAAATATTCGCGAGTAATATTCGCCAGGAAAATATTCTATCGTCGTTCGACGACCAAACACCGAGAATTATAAAAAATCGTCGACACATGTGTATCGCGTAAGCTGCCTCGGGACGGGAGCTTTTTTCGGCGATGTCGTTTCTCGGCTGGACGATTCGTTCTTTCGATGTCATTTTTCTTTTTCCCAGAGAGCTTGTGCCCCGAAAAGCCACCTCTCGCTAGACGCGAGACTAATTTGTGGTACATTGATGCGATAATACGAAAGTCAATACGGAGCGTGTGCTGCGCATGCGCTCCTCGTGAGTATTGTCGCAAATCGGAAACAGCGTAAGTGCAGCCGTTTAACCCTTTCAGCCACGTAATGCTTCCCCCACTTATCTTCATGGCGAGCTCTCGGAACCGATGGTAGTCACACAAATTACACCAATTTTGTTACGTGCACAGTCGAGAGGACAAATGATTCGCGTAACGACGGATAAATTGTCAACTAAATGGAAAATATGGTCCCTCGAGGCGGATGCGTGGTTTTCTGAAGAAGGGGAAGAAAAGACAACGTTTGAACAACGTGACCCCGAGAACTCCAGTTCTTTCAATGACGATGCCTCGTATATCGTGGCGTTCGCGACCTTTTAGATCGAACGAGAATTCTTTTTTAATTTTTAAACATTGGGATTTTCTTGTTTAAACATTGTAAAATCTTTCTATTCTACAAGCAATTACCAGTGCCATTAATTTGTGTATCGGTGAAATAGTGTATCGTTCGTAGAGCACGCTAGTGATTCTTTGGCTCGTTTACCGTTATTACCGTTTACTGGTACAGTGACCGTACCTCAAACATACTTTAAATACGCCCGCCCAGTGATTAAAGTGACTCTTATCTTATCCAGAACGAGTGGTCAGTAATTGCAAGATTCTAGCATTATACGCAGCACTTGTGTATGCTAACTCTGTATTGATCACGCTTTATAATGGTGGGGTATTATTTACGCCAAACTCATCTCAGCCAAAACTGATTCCGTCAAAAAGTAACTAGGTTGGAAAATCGCTATATATATGAATCGTATTACCATACTATACGTAACCCTGTGAGGCTGTTGTGGACTAAATTTGGCTTTTATCAGATAGTTTAAAACCAAGCCTGCGAATGAACATGAGCCACCAAAGCTTCTCTTGTAAGTTCTTTGTAATTATGAATTTGAAATGGATTATCAAATTATGGGTTTGAAAAACCCATTTTTCGGAAGTGACGTCATACCTCAAATATGTCACTTCCGGTTTGAAAATCTCATTTTTCGGGCGGAAGTGATGTACGGGGAAGCGACGCTTCCGGTCGAAAAATGGAATTTTCAAACCGGAAGTGACCGTGCATAAAAAAAAACGATGAGAAAAAATTGGTATACAGTCGGGCGAGAGCTCACGTTCCTGCGATTTTTAGTTACAGACTTTTGTACGCTTAACCACCAAGCGTTCGTTCCAAAAAAAATTGCGGTTTATATGCATTCGCACACTTTGCCAGAAATACCTCACTTCCGGTCCGCCAATCTCATTTTTCGACCGGAAGTGACTCCTTACCGGAATAACGTCACTTCCGGTTTGGAAATCTCTATTTCCGACAGGAAGTGACGTCATTCCAAGAATACGTCATTTCGGTCGAAAAATGTGACTTTCAAATGTTTTCTCGTTGCATGCTAGAACGTGTTTGCATTGAATATTTATTACGTTCGATACTCTTAGATAAATTTTGCATCAATTTAATCGCGAGCAGTATCGATCCACGAAGGTGAGAGCTCGTAAGTTCTATCGATCCGATATCACCGAGATTGTCAGCGTCAAGACAAGCGAGACGTGAAGAATTGATGCGCAATGGGAAAAAATAGCCAATCATGGAACACTTCCAGGTGCTACGATAAGAACCTTATTTAGAAAAAAAAATTTTGTACGCACCTATTGACCACTGTCGGTCTCAGTAATCAGCCGACAGCACATCGCGAGGAGCGCTTCCGGGCGCCACAAGTCCCTTTGCCTTACGCCGGGATCTTTCATAGTCCCAAAGCATAGTTAGTTTTCTGTCACACGCTAGACATTTAATTTTCGTTAAATAGTTTCGGTATCATGGAGCTCGTGCGTGAAGGTGAGGTTTGACTATCATCCTAATTAAATTGTGCCAATAGTGTAATGACGATAATTAATTAAGCGCGATAGCTAATTAATAACGCATTAATCCTGCTAAAACAATTCTAATATCTCATTGCGAACAACAAGTATCATAATGAGTATTATAATGAATTGATGAGTGATCTAATTATATTACTTATTGTTATTAATCTAATTATACTTGGAGCTAAGTACCTCATATGTATTATCATAATTGCTCATTAAATTACGGTAATTGTTTACGATGATAATTAGGTGATTATGGTCATTAATGAGCTATAAGTCACCACTAGATGCTCATTATCTTATTATCATCGGGACATCGACGCATGTCATCAATCGAAATAAATTCATCGAATCGGTTGTTTGACGGCAGTCTTCAGACGCTGAATTATTTTTTTCAGGAGAACGATGGAAAGTTCAAAAGGGCACGACTACGATGTTCCTCGCGGAAATCGTGGGCACAGGAGTGCTTCTTTTCGTTGGTTGCATGGGTGCCGTTGGCACGTTGGGTCGTTTTCCCCCCTCCTCCTTGCAATCGTCACTGACCTTCGGGATGACAGTCAATCTTGTTATCATGGCAAGTTCTGCAATTTTCACTGAAATTTTCATTTATTAGTAAAAAGTATTATTTGTTAATTGAAAGTATTATTTATTAATTGAAAGTATTATTTATTAATTGAAAGTATTATTTATTAATTGAAAGTATTATTTATTAATTGAAAGTATTATTTATTAATTAAAAGTATTATTTATTAATTAAAAGTATTATTTATTAATTAAAATTAGAAAAATATCGAATCAATTTCCCGTTGCTGCAGATGCTCGGGCACGTAAGCGGCGCGCATCTGAATCCCGCAGTGACGATCGGGGCAGTTATATGGGGTCTCAAGAGCATTCCCACGGGTGTCGTTTACATATTCGGGCAATTCATCGGGGCGAGTGTTGGATACGGTCTACTGAAGGTTCTTTTTTGATAAGTCAATCTTCGTTCTAAATCTCCCATCGTCGATCGCGATAACATCCACATAGTTTTCCGACGTTAAATTTTAGATGGTCACGCCTGTTGACTACTTCAATGATGGAAATCCAAACTCTACGACACCGCTGTGCGTCACAGCCATCCATCCGGAAGTCACCTCGATCCAAGCTATCCTCATCGAGGCCCTTTGCACAGGAGTCATCTTGTGCACGGCCTGCGCGACTTGGGACCCGAGATGCTCACACACCACAGACTCCACTGCCCTGAGATTCGGTTTCTCCGTCGTTGCGGTCGGATGCGCAGCTGTAAATGGAGATTACTGTTAAAAAAAGACACGCGAAAACTTTTCAGTCATCGTCCTGAAATCGTTATGTTTTAATCGAAAAAGTAAATCGATCTGTTGCAGGGCCCTTACACGGGATGCAGCTTGAATCCGGCGAGGACTTTCGGTCCGGCATTGTGGAACAACATGTGGAAGGATCATTGGGTAAGCTTCGATCTTGAAGTCTTTAATTTTTTTTTAATGATCATCTATTTTTTTTAAATGTTCTTCAATTTTTAAAAATGATCTTCAATTTTTTTAAATGATCTTCAATTAAAAAAAAATTTCTTTAACTTTTTTTAAAGATCTTCAATTTTTTAAATTATCTTAAACTTTTCTTAATGATCTTCAATTTTTCAAAATTATCTTAAACTTTTTTTTAATGATCTTCAACTTTTTAAAATGATCTGCACTTTTATTAAATAACCTGCAATTCTTGATTCGAGAGCCCAATCTTTCGCGATGATCTTCAATTTTAAGAAATCAATGGCAAATCTCGATTCCTCGCACTTTTCCTATCGGCTATCGTTGAGATTACTCGAGTGCATATTGCCCTCCGAACATTCCATCGGTGCAGCGAACGTCACTGCACAAGGCAATGATTCACTGCCGATTCATCGGTTTTCATCGAATTATTATTCTCGATCGCCGCGAAGAATTCTGGAGATAAAATTTTGTTTTTATTTTATTATTATTTTTTTGCATGCCTCACCTTATCTCCTCGTGCAATCGGCCCATCGGACTATAGAAGCGATAGCAGCGGTACAGTAGTCGCGATTAGCTGATAATTGTTTTAACGATTATCGGCAATCACTACCGATTGCTATGTGTCTCTTATCGGCACTGATTCGAGGTCGCATGGTAGTTGCATAATACACTCGATCCTGCGTGATCTGAAGTGAACACTTAGTTATTTATTTTTATTATTTTTCTATGTTCCAGGTGTACTATGTGGGACCTGTTATGGGAGCTCTTCTGGGGACTTACACGTATCAGATTCTCTTCGCGCTGCCCAACGAACCGGCCAGAGGAAAGCATTCGCCGTGTCCCATGGAGCTCAAACCCATTGATTCCGGAGAGCTTATCAATAACAAGAGGGAATCCGCATGAGTCTTTCCGAGCGACAATGACCTTCCCCTGTCCCGTTCAAACTTTAAGTTTTAAGACATTATTTATTGAAACAATTATCTGCTCAATCATCGCCATGTACCACAGTTTCTGTGGCTGATATTCCACAATAAAGATTAAAAAATGACAACCCCAAACAATGATTTACGAAACTATAACGTCGATATGCGATCTACCTTGGCGAGTCCGATGAAGGGGGTGCATTAAGAGGAGGAGGGGGGGGGGGGGGGGGTAATTGTACAGAGGAAATTTTTTGAACGTGCAGCAACCCCTTCGTCGGTCGCCACCCTTTCCGGTCCCTGGCCTCGAATTTCAAACTTTACGCCGATTTATTCACGAGGGGCGGATCGAAAGCCTGCCAAGCGAGTTTCGCAGACTTTCAATGGAAAACTGGAATCTCGTCATCGTGCAGTCTGCTGGGGGTCGAGTGACAACCCTTTCGCCTGTGACCAGTCGCTCATCGGTCAGCGATGCGAGAAGCTCGTTCCTTGTCGAGACGAGCTCCTGAAGAGGTCGGATCACCGGTTTCCTATTGTTCCTCTTCTGCAACTTTGGTCCAGGTACCGTTATTGTTGGCGATTCTTCTTTTTTTTCTTGCACACTCGAATTATAGTACACCCATCGAGAGATGATCCCAGACAGAAAAATGACGGAACGGTGGCGGTACGAATAGTACGAAACCCGTTTGACGGCACGTTTTTCTATCAGGGATTTTTGTTTCTCATCGAAGGGTTCACGTTGATGTCTGTTCGATCCACTGTGCAGGCCTTCCATAAAGTAACGATAACCGATGAAAGAATGAACTGTACTGTAGGAGCTCCGACATGTCTACGGTAAAGAATTGCATGCGATATTCAATTTTTTTTTTTTTTTTTTTACAAAATTTTCCACCATCAATTCCATCCTGGATCCTTGTCCTGCAACTCCCTCGGACGGGACACGACAAAGTTGCAGCTGGCGAGCCGCAACAGACGCTCGCGGCGGTAGCAGCTGGTAACTGTTACCAACGCGCGCGAACCAACAGTCTGAATACTCAGTTATCGACAAAGAAGGTTCCAACCGAAATTTCTCGGCGAGACTGGAAACGGGTTTTCGCCGGGTGCCCTCCAGAGAACGTTACGGGTAGTCTGTAATATGAGAAGGCTCCGATACGCACTACGGTTTAACCTTGACCTTGAGCAAGGGAACCGAGGGGAAGTGAAAATAAAAGGAAGGATAGGACGGCTGTTGCCCCTCCTTGCGTATTACGCAGTAGGCCTCGAGCATCCAACGGTCCTTTGAGGCGACCCTAATAAAGGACAACGCCGGATAGGCCAACAGGCCTGCTCTCTTTTTCTTTTTTTTTTTTTGCTTCGTAATCTCTTGGCTGCACCTTTCCGATTCGATGATTAGCTCGAAGAAAGCATTGCAGGAACAGGATGGCATTTCTTTATTTTTGGTCATCCAAGACTCCAACATTTTTTCAGTTTCAGTTTCAATTTCAATTTCAATTTCAATTTCGATTTCGATTTCAATTTCAATTTCAATTTCAATTTCAATTTCAATTTCAATTTCGATTTTTTCGATTTCGATTTCGATTTCAATTTCAATTTCAATTTCAATTTCAATTTCAATTTCAATTTCAATTTCAATTTCAATTTCAATTTCAATTTCAATTTTAATTTTAATTTTAATTTTAATTTTAATTTCAATTTTAATTTTAATCGATGATGCAAAGTACGTTTCATAATGATGAACAGTTGCAATTATCACTGTGCAATTGCGATTTTTAAATCTGGCGTATGCTTCGCGAGATATCGCTCACTGGAAGTATGTATATCGAATACGGTACCTCGTAACGAGTCAGTTACAACTGGCTAGATAATCGATAGACCCCGGCTGAAGCCCGGGCATTCACAGAAGGTTTCCAGAACTCTCGATGCAATGTATCTCGATCATGGAGAATTCTTCCCGTACATATTCGTCATTTTCCTGCCCATTTGCAGTGCATCGAGGGTGGAGATCATCTTCTTTAAGTTTCCCATCATGATTACTGAAAACGTGGCCATGTAGGTCAATTAACGTCGTTTCTTTAAACGCCATCTAGTATAGAGTAGATATATAGTGTAAGTAACATTGTTAACTAGCATGTAGTACAGTAAGTTTAATTAAAGCATAGTTTTTACAAATATCTTCGGTCATTGAGACAAACGTTTCGCCAACGAAGTTTTTAACCTGGTATGCAACAGTTATGTTTCTTTAAGGTTCCCATGATCATTAACGAAGACGTGGCCATGTAAGTCAACTAACGTCGTTTCTGTAAACTGTATCTAATATAGTAAAGATATAGTGTAAACCATATTCTTATCTAGCATGGAGTACAGTAGGCTTCATTAAGGCACAGTTTAATTTGTAACTAATATTTTCGGTCATCGAGACTTACGCTTCGCCAAGGAAGTCTCAAACCTGTTGTAGAAGCAACAGTTACGCTTCTTTATGGTTTCCATCATCATTAACGAAGACGTGTCCATGTAAGTCAACTAACATAGTTTCTCTAAATTGTATCTAGTACAGTCTAGGTATAGTGTAAATGACATTGTTAGCTAGTATGTAGTACAGCAGTTTAAATTAACTTACAGTTTAATTCTTACAAATATGTTCCGTCATCGAGACTCGCGTTTCGGGGACAAAGTTTTAAACCTTGTAGGCAACGGTTATGCTGTATTGGACGTAGATATTCGCATATCCCTCACGTCTGACTCACTATCTGTGTCATGGCTACGAAAGATAAAAAAAAATGAGTTTGAGGCGTTAAATCCCCTCGTACATATACCCTTGAACTCGGGTCTCAGTGTTGTCTCGATGCAGTCGCTGCACTCTTGAGTCTCGCGTTTCCTGACCGCAGGAGCCTATTTTAAATAATCGACAGAATAAAGTATTTCCCAAAGAAGCGTGAATGATCTACGGACAGTGGACAAACTCGTCCAATTCCTATATACATCGGTCACCGTAGCAACTACGTTCTATTTAAAAGCAGAGATGCGACGCCATTCATCGATCCGCTGCTGCGCCTGCGCAGTGGGAACCTTCTAGAAGCCGGTAGCAACGCTTCCCAACTGCAGTTTGTATACGTTATGACCATTATGTAATACTGGACTCTAAGGCAAAAAAATACGAATCTCTAATGCCAACGAGCATTACGGATATGTTATTAGGAAATGATTGAAAGCCTCGTCTTCCATTTCTTCCGAGACGCAGATTGATCATTTCAGTGACTCTCTTTGTATAGATAAGATTTTTAGTTATTTAGTAACTATTTTCAATGTATCTTTGGCAACACGCAATTCTGATTGATTGAAAGATCATCTCGAAAAATGTGTATCTGCGTGTTTTAAGAAATATTAATATTTCGTTTATTACGTAACGACGAAGTATGGGACACGGCTGGGCGGTACCGGTCTTGCCGGCTCCAGCGTCACGTGAGCTCACAATAATACCCTGGGATTCATGGAAAAACGAAGGATCGTCCTTTGTCTAGACAGCAGTCCATAATCCAGACAATCCGTTGACCCAGAAAATGCGCAGGTCCATCCATGGCCCGAAAATATCAAACCCTCGGATCCCAAGCTGCCTTTTTAATCATCACAAAATACATTAGCTCATAATAAACACCGACGAGACTCCGCGTCCTAGACCGAAACGCATAAAGCGTAAAACAAAAATATTTTTTGCGGATTTTGACCCAACAAACATCCTGGTGTTGGCCTTGCCGAAGCCCGGTTCTACAAAAACATTCGTTCTCCTTCCTCCTGCCGCTTAGCAACACACCAATCATTTCTTACCTAATTTATTTTGGTATTAGAAAAAAAAAAATACAATAAAAATAAAATACCAAAAAAACAATACGCCGCACGAGCGCGGCGATAAAAACACGAAATGCGTCGCAGCACCGGCTTTTCAGCGACGCACGCGATCCCTCCCGAAAAGTTGTTTATCAACGGCACGGCCTGCCCGGAGTATTACGAGAATCGTCACACACACACAGAGAAAAGGCGCGCAACATTAGTAGGCCAGGTCGGCCCGTTCGTTTCTCCCAGCACGCGTTAACCGACGGCATCGGTTAGCGCGCAGTTCATTCTATCGGGTTTGTATATATATATCCCATACAATATTATGTGAGGAGAGTACGACGCAGAGCTGCAGGAACGCTGGTGTACGGGAGCTGCAGCGTCGGAGTGTTGGAAGGAAGAAGCGAGGATGCCGGTTATACGTGTAAGAGACGGTATAGGTGGTGGGACGTCAACAAAGCGAGCGAAGCAAAACGAACGAATGGAACATGCGCCGGGGTCGAGCGGGGAAACTGGGGAGGCTCCCACCTCGCTCGAACGTGGTGGGGCCCGGCGAACGTGCCAGAAATCCCGTCCGCACGACGATCAATACTCCGACGATATTTCAATAACACAACAATTTTAACTGCGTCGTTGTAATTACGAAATTAAATTAATTTTCACTGTATTACTCGCGTCGCGACGAGCATCGTGGTCAATTTTCGTCCGTAAATTCGCAGTACGAGAGAAGATCGAGGCTTGTGCGCAGTTTGTCGTCAAGGGCTTTGCAGGGCACCGCGGAACGTTCTAGAAGCCCCGGCAGCCGGCGTCCCGCCGGCTATATAAGCCGGTCGAGCCGGCGACTCCTCGCATTCGTAAACAAACCTTCGCTGCGTTCGGATCTACGGAACATCCGAAGAGCCCCCCCCACCACCATCATCACCGCAAACCAACAATAATTCATCGCTTCGGTCATTCGACTGCGTCGTCGGGTTGGTGTGATCGACGCCTGTTACACTGAAAATGTACATGGAAATCAAGTCTCGCAAGATGTAGAAGACGTCATCAGAGCGTGCGGAGCGCTTCATTTAACCGTAAGTGGAAAAAAAAAATGCACGGTTTTTTGCACGATAGATTAATATTTTCGTCCGATCAGCTAGTTTTTAAAACTTTAGCGATAGGATGGATGTTCGGTATTTGTCTGGAATTTGGGGATTTATCCGATCTATGCATGGGTCTTAATGGACGAGCCGTAAAAATTGTTGATCGATGCTATTTTATTATTGAAAATTTTTACAAAAACGAGAATTATTTTTTCGACGATATTCGTGAAACTGTGTTTCTTCCATTTGTGAAATATCGTCGTATCTTCTTTGGGCAAATATTACAATAAATAACGTAAAAAAAATAATAATTGTACGAACGAAAAGAATTAGTCTGCTGCGAATTTAAGACTCTTCAGTCGTTATTATGTGTTCCTTGGGCTTCTCTTCGACTTTCGTTGCCGAGGGTACTCCGGTTTTCACGATGTCGATAATCCTCTCGGTACCGGCCGCGTTCAAATTCTGATGAAAACAAAAGAAGAAACGAATGATTACTTCATCGGTCAAAAAACAATTGATTTATCGATTACTCGATCTTCACGAGATTTGAGATTCACGGGGATGCTTGTCTGCATTTTTCAGAGCGCCCTTCGGGGTTCATGGTGCTTGAGGAATCCGTAATGAGAATCATCAAGTCCGGTGTGATAGATTACACCAAATCTATTGCCCCATCCATTCGCCTCGCTATCGAGCACTGAAGAGAACCGTAAAAGCTCCAGGTAAGCTGTGTACCCAATTCTGTTACTTATTTCTTCCAAAAAAAAAAAAAAAACATTGAAGCTTCAAGTAATCCAGTTTAAAAAAAATTGCACCATCGAGTCGTTAAACCGACCAGGTAGCACAGAAAAAAATTGTTATCACAACGCGATCTCAATGGTTTCCGTATGTCCGTATCCGATGGACGGTTTTCGAAAGACCCATCCAAAATAGTATCAATCACACGACTTCAGAAAAAGTTTTTCGCGTGATTAACATTCCAAATTTTACTTTACAAGGTGTGAAAACGAGGGTTTTTCGCACGCGAAGTGTGTAAAACTGCAATTTTCGCACCGAGTGAAATAAAGTTAGCTTTAGGACGTAAAATAGCTTATACCATCCGGACGGATATATGCAACCCACTTGGATAACTTTTTCCCATGAGATGTCTTTTTGCTGCCTGGACACCGACTCGCGTAAGATTTTTTTTTCGAAATCTTTAACGAGGCACATTGCACATTTTGTATGTTAAAAACGTAGGGTCAGTTCGTCATAATCGAGATGTAGCATCGACGCCATTCTCTCCAAGGTGCGAGAGTGCAGGGAGAGTTCAAAGTAAAATAATAAGTGGAAATACTGGAAGGGCGAGAGGGAGAGAGAGTGGAGGCCGGCGGGAAAGGACCGGAAATCAAGATTGAAAAACCAAGATCCTTGAGGTAGAGAGGAAGGAGGTGGAAGCGGCGTAGTCGGCGGAGCCTCCGTTGGAGGGGAAGGTTCCCGCGGGTCCTCCGGGCGGGAGGAAAGGATCGACCTTGCACGATCGTTTCCTCACCTTCTTCGGAGCCGTGATCGTAAGAACACCGTCGGACGAGAGGCTCGAAGTCACTCCCGAAGCGTCGTGAGAAGCCGGCAGGACGTATCTTCTTACGAAGTGCCTGCTTATGAAGCCGTGCTCGTCCCGCTTCTCCTCGTGCTTCGCCTCCACGGTCACGTTGTTCCCGGCCACCTTCACCGTTATCTCTTCAGGTGAGAATTGCTGAACGTCCAATATAACCTGGCGAACGGAAACGAGAAACAATGAAACAAACAAAATAAGAAATTATAAACGCATAAAGAAACTATCTTCAATAGTAATAAAAAGAAAAAAAATCTCATTTGATGGAAGACATGGTCGGAGTGTAAAGTACACAGTAGGGATAGCTTTGGTCTGAAGAATTAAAAAAAAATCAAACAAAACAAAACAAAAAGTAAAAAAAAAAATAACAGCGTAACGGGCGGAGACTCTCCGATCGATCGGGAATCCGATTCCCTCTCATTTGCCATCGATTGAGCGATCGTGAAGAAACGGAAAGACTTTACAATCGCTCGACGCAATTGTCCGTGTAAAAAAAAAATAAAAAAAATCTCCCTTGATAGAAGACACGATCGAAGTGTAAATTACACGGTAGAGATAGCTTTGGTCTGAAGAAAAAAAAAAACTAACAAAACAAAAAGTAAAAAAATAAACATAACAGCGTAACGGGCGGAGACCCTCCGTTCGATCGGGGATCCGATTCCCTCTCATTTGCCATCGATTGAGCGATCTTGAAGAAACGGAAAGACTTTACAATCGCTCGACACAGTTCACGTAAAAAAAAAGAAACAATTTCACTTGATAGAAGACATGATCGGAGTATGAAGTACACAGTAGAGATAGCTTTGGTCTGAAGAATAATAAAAAAAAGAAAAAGTAAAAAAAAAAAAAATAACAGCGTAAAGGGCGGAGACCCTCCGTTCGATCGGGGATCGACGATTCCCTCTCACTCACCATTGACTGAGCGATCGTGAAGAAACGGAAAGGAACTTTACAGTCGCTCGACACAATTGTAAAAGCTACAGGCTTTTGCGTCGAAGCTAAGATACATTTTTCATCGCTCAATAATGTGATCGATTCTACACACACGTACACAGACAAACAGTAACAGATACACGGTCGAAGGAATCACATTGAGTACAACCAAAGTTTATAAGTATCAGAGGAAAAAAAAAGAGGTTTTCGTCGGAACGAATAGAAACAGCGTAACGGGCGAAGGGCTTCGTGCCCTCCGTTCACAAATCTCACGATTGATTTTGTTCCATAGATTCATTGATTTTTTTTCGATAAGAGGCGATCAATTTTTTTTCCTACGCTTAACCGACTAGTCTTGAGAGAAGCGTCGAGGACGTGGATGAGAAGATTCTCCGAAAAATTTTATAATTGAAGACAATCACTAGTATATCGAACAATCTTTTTTTTTTTCTTTCTCAATCCGAAATAGTTTTTCCACCGTCGGCGCAAGTGATTGCTCGTCTATCTCAGTATTTCATGTGATCAAAACAGTTTCATATTTCGTCACTAAGGTTCGAAAGCAAAGCGTAAAGATGTAGCTACCGGGTGCACCTACTTGTGTGATAATGCTCTTTGTCGAAAGGCGTGCGCCCATACAAGTAGGTGGTTACGAAGTCGTTCCTGTAGAACTCAAAGCGCGGAGCATCGATACTAACAACGATGAATCAATATCATCGTGTCTCAACAGCCGTTTCGTTAGAGTGGGGAATACCGATCGGGGAAGCCTACGAGTATCAGGGAAAACAAAAATCGAGCTTTGAATACAGTTATTTACATCTGCTGTGGCGAATGAAAGAATAAAATCATCTTATCGCGATAACAAAAAAGAAAAAAAAAGTACAAGAGAGTCTGAGATAGCAAGAGAAGAAAAAAAGATCGTGAAAAGAATACGATATAAATCGCACATATTAATTGTAAATAAGAGACTAAAAAAAGCAAAAAAAAAAGAAAAAAAACAAAACTGTTAAGAAAAGATACGCTGGCGAACCTTCGTGTGCGTTTTTTAGCGTCGAAGTTGTTCGAGCATTTATTTTTGTAAGGGAAGAGTACAAGTAAAGAGAAGAATAAAAAAAATAAGTTTATAAAAAACAAAATCGACAGGCCCGTAAAAAGTCGCCGTTTTAAGTCTTAGCCCACACGCGACCCCCTCGGGGTCACGTGGGGCCGGGGTATCGCGGCGCTTTTCATTGACTGGTTGACGATATTTCGTAGATCGACATCGTTTGCATAATATATTTAAAAAAAAAGATAAAATAACATTTCGATTATTTCGAGAAGACTGAGCTAGATCTTCGTGCACCGACGAGGAATAGTAAAAAAATATAAAATACAAAATAAGGAATTAAAAAAAGAAATTCGAACACCTATCGGCTCTCAATCTTTGAGAGATTTGTAACGATGAGAGGAGCGTGAATGAAGTGCGAGTCAGAAGCGCGAGAGACAAATAACAAAAGAAATATCGTTTTGACTGTGATCCGTAGAGATATTTCACCTTCGTCCATAACGCTGTTTTAAACGATTCAAACAAAAATATGTTTTAAAAAAACCCCAAAGAAAAAAAAGAGTATCGATCACTCGATTGAGTGACGAGAGGGTGTTACGGTAGAAGATCAGTGTCGTATAAAAAAAATAAACAAACACCAAGGCATTTACAAATTCTGAGTCACTGAGCGAGTTTGGCCCCCTCCCTCAGAGGGGGCATCGCCGATCACAAAAATAGCACATTCGACCAGCTGCTTTTATTGTAAAATATCATCTGGACGCTCGAAGCCTACTCTCGGGACACAGCGGAGCAATTTTAAAACTCGTCGTGGCACGAGAATTTGCTCTTGAGACCTCGAACTATGTCACGCGAAAATAGAACATCTCGGCTTAGAAGCATTGAATCGCGGGGCTTTCGGTGTTCCGAATTGTAATAATTTATTCGCATTATTTTAGAGCCTTGAAAACTTGCTTTCTAAAATTTATTTGCGTTCGATTATTGCGGTAAAGCTGAAAAAAATACGTACGAAAGAGCAGAGAGGAGAGAAAAAAAAGCAGCAGTAGGGTCGGTGTGGAAAAGGCCCTTCGGGGTTTTTTCTCGCCTTCCGCTGGATGGAAGTCTTCTTGGACAACCCACGTATGTTGCCTTTATTTTAATTTCGCGTTAATTTTTTATTCACGAATGCCCATTTAATTTTTAATCAGCGTTAATACGATTGTCATTGAAATTTTTTTTGGGCCTCCAAATGCTACTTCCATAGAGCGTAACGTATGTTTAACTTCCGTGTACCTGGGTGTTATACTTTTATATTCGGAGATAAAAGTACGAAGATTTTTTGTATAGATTTTAGACAGAGTCTGTGAATATTGTATCACATTGAATTTCAGAACAACTATCGACGGAATCGTAACGAGTTGTAAAGCATTTTAGACAAGCGTAAACACACGTAAGGCAAGACCTCAATTTCAGAGGGTTCGCCCTCTGAAATTGTTTTTTTTTTATTATTATTATTTTTTAATCGACCCGTTAAAATCCAGAATTAGTTCCATAAATTTGTTTATGGAATAGTTCATTGTATTATTACTATTCATTTTTAATCGACCCGTTAAAATCCAGCATTAGTTCCATAAAATAGTGGATCGAAAGAGTACCCCAAAACAAAAAGAGGGCGGGGGGACTATTAAGAAACTACGAGTTACTAAGTTACGGCTATCTAGTATTTAAGAGTATATAACGCGTTAGAAAGTATAAGTTATAAGTATAGAATTATAAGACGTTTTATCCAGTTACTGAGCGCATCGATCGATCTGGACGTGGATCGATAATTCAATAACGATCTTTGAATTTAAAAAAAGGGACGAATTTTACGAAGGACAGTCGACTGTAACACATCTGAGAACAATACACCCTTCGCACGGTTGACCGTCCACTGTCAACGTGGGGTTCTAGGGCACAACAAAAAGCTCTATCTATTATTTTTTTTTTAATCAAATTTCTTAATCGAAAATACTTCGAAATTTTTTAAAATAATAAGTTACTCGAATAAATTGAAAGTCTAGTTTCTTTCGCTCGCTTGTGTCGTGGAAGTTCACGCGGTACGTCTCGAACGTACCTCGTACTTCCACGACACGAACTTCTCGTTTAACTCTTTAAAATTGTCATCGTAGCTTTTTTGGGTACGTTCTTTTAATTCCATTTATAGGTATACGCGGGCTGCTCTGCAGACCTTTTTTTATAAGCGGGTAAGGACCGGCCGTCCAAAATCTACCGTGTTTCACGTAGTCGCGAGACACGTATATTAATTTTTAATTGTAAGATCATTTTTTTCATTTCCGACCGGTTGGACCTAGAATTCGGATAATATATTTCTCAGACTACAGACACACATCGAACATCTCGACCGATTTGTCTTTCCGTTAAAAGCATAACAATTTTATATCGTTTTTTTTATTTTAATTTTTTTGTAGTTTTTTAGGGTAACATTCTAACGATATAATCTGCTCCATCGAATACAAACGTATTAAGTTTGCTCGGAATTTTATACTTGACTCTTTGGTATCTTTAACTCTCGAAATAGCGTTCGCTTTTCACCAATCTTTTTTTTTAACGACTCTACCTCATTAATTGGATCAATTAGGATTACTTATTATCGTAGCTTCGGTGCTTGAGAAGATTTGAATCGGCAACTCGGACGATCTTGGGCTTTTCTGCACCGTCGTGCGACTGCGCAACGACGGTGTAGAAAAGCCGAAGGTTGTCCCGCCGTTTAGCTCTGGCCAGTAAAAAAGTATTCACGCACTCGATACAAAAACAATAAACAAGAAAAGAAAAGAAATAAAACTCGTCGACAAACAACTAACGCGTGGATTACTGAGTGTCAATTCTGAACCTTCGAAAATTCGTAACGAAAGAAGAAAATAAAAGAAAGCGATGTTCTAACATCTAAAACTAACATCGATCTCCAAAAAAAAAAGAGTCGATCGTTCGGGCCTAAAAATCACACTTTTCCTTCACGATTCTGATAAGCTCTACGTTATAGCGAGAGTAAAAGAGAAAGTAGCGCTAAATTAACCGAGGTTCCTAAGTAACAGGGGCGAATCTCGTCTCTGACATTGTGCAAATACATTTGCAATGTGAGAGACGAGATTCGTCCTGTGCAATAACGATAATGCAATTAATCATTAATTGTCTCAAAACAATAACAGAAAAAAAAAAGAAAAGAATAATGAATAATAAAACACACGTAGCAAGTAAGTACAAACGAGTCGTGGGGAGAAGACAAAAGTCACGAAATAAGAGCATAAGCAGACAAAAAAAAACTCCGTTGGCTTTCGACATATGGAGAAATCGAGAACGCGTTGGCCTTGGCCAGTAAAAAAAAAAAAGGAATCGAGAGCTTGTCGTCCGCGATGAAAGCAGGACGAGATCGCGTAGACGACGGAATCGATTCGCGAAATGACACGAGATAAAAAAAGAAAAAAAAATAACAACAACTTGAAACATATAATAAACACGCACCTTATTAAGCTACGTATCGTACTTTATTGTCTTGTCATCCGGCATTAAAAGTGCCATTTTAGCATCGTGTAGCCTTCGGATACAAGCACACTTGCAAAAAAAAAAAAAAAATTGATAAAAAAAGAAGCATCAAATCGAGAGCATGAGACTCGAGCATTCGTCTCGTCTTAGTGAATTATGTAAAAAAAATACAAACAAAAAGAAAATACTCCGAAATCCGAGAGATTAACAATATCCGAGGTAGTTGACTATATATGTGTTTCTCGCATAATTCGCCCCTATGAGGCATGTCTCGATGGTAGCAACAACGCGTTGATTAAGTGGGATGAAAGAAGAAATAAAAAAAAAAGAACGGGAAAATAGACCGAAGCAAGAGTGGAGTGGTTAATCGAAAAGATGTCGCGTTCATAATCAATCGTTCGTATATTATTTAAAGAAAAATAAAAATAAATAAAGTAACATCACGATAATAAACTTCTACACCGATTATCGTCGTCGTGGCATAATCATTTATAGTTATGAATCGCTGGCATATTGTTAATATGTTTAGATTATAACTATACGATAGTTATCCCGATGATGTCGTGGCATTAATATATAGTGTGTATATGATACTGTTTAACGATAATCTCTCGGTACGATTAATTAACGAGTGCACTTGAATACTCGGTTGCTTATACGTTCACCACTGTAATCCGAATGTACATGCTTCGATAATTCTACAAATGGGAGAAGAAATGAAAAAGAAAAAAAAAACGAACGAGTCAGAGTCGTCGCTATCCGACTGTACAAAATCATCAATCCAGCTGAATAGTGCTTAGCTAGCGCAAGGGTCCCGATCGCGAGAAGAAAGCGAGTGATGCTTCGGCGAAGGCGTTGAAAATTGCAGAAAAAAAAACTGACCTCGAATCTATCCTTGTCGCAACTGATGGTACTGGCGCCTCCGGAATTCTGTCTGACGATGTTTCTCCAAGGACGATAGTACGAAGCGTTGCCAAATATCGGTCGTGGCCTGGAGGCGATGCCGAGGGACGAGAGTCCCGACAGCAGATCGTCCCGATTAAGGCCGCTTCCGAAGTGTTGGTCCATCAGACGCGACATCGGACGATCGAAGTCGTCCCACCAGTCGCGAAACATCAATGGCACAATCGACATCTTCCTGAAAAAATTCAAAAATAACAAATGAATAAAAAAAAAGCAATCGGCAAAATGATGAGTCCACAATAAAAACGTTCTTCTCGATCTTCCTCTAGTAAGAGATAAGAGAGAAAATCGGATGAGAAAATCGTAAAAAAATATTTAAAACATTATTGAAAATAAGATTTAAAAACTAACAAAAAAAACAGTAGTGTTAAACATCAACGAGCGTAAGATAAATAAATGAAATCGGAGCGGTTCGAACATCTATCCAATCTCTATTCGAACACCCTTAGCTGATAAGAGATTAAGGCTAGTCGACGTACGGCGCTTAGTGTTAGGTCCGAGAAGAAACGCGTCACAACGCTGAACGATCGTATAGGGGAACAAACAAATAAGAGAATCAAAATTATAAGGATAATTAATATCTGTCCATTCGATGAGAGTCCAAGAAGATCGTGGGATCAAAGCTGACAGGGAGGTGGCAAAAAATCCGAAACAGAGCATTAAGAGAAGAAGGAGATATCGATTGTAGACCAAACGTGAGAAAATAGAATGGACACTGAACTTCGCTAGTAAGTTTCGTTATTAAGAGCTTAGGATAACTTGAAAGGCGAATAATTACTTTATAGATCCAGGCTAGAGTCTCGCTCTTTGATGACAAAAAAACGACACCAGTATCGAGACTCGACGGTAAAATTTGACTCGCAATAACTCGTATACAGAATTAATGAAAAGAAAAGAAAAGAAAAACCACAAACAAATATAATGCGAGGCTCAACATTTGAAAACTATTGCTATATATATATGTATATATATACACATATTTATATATATATATTACGTGATAGGATAGACAACAATGATAAGGATCACTTCGCACAATAATTCGCACAATAATTAAAGACCATAAAATCATTAATTTTATTAAGTGATTAGTGGATATTGGGTAGGTACAAAGTTAAAAAGAACTGACCCTTGATAATGTCAAGCTCGCCGGTACAGACAACATCCTGACTGTCCGACATATGATTAGTAAGTAAAAACAACAAAAAAAAAAAAGAACCACCGAAGACCTCTTCGTGTATTAAATTGTCGGGTCATTCCCCGTTACTATTACGAACAATGTCCAATGATAATAATTGAGGGAGGCTTTCGTGTCCCTCAAAGTCCGTCGAGGCGATAGTGCGAAAGATTACACATCCCTATCAATAAGTACATCGAAAAAAAATATCGAGAAGCTTGTCGAGGTCGAAAATCCATTATATTTCAAGAAGCGACGACATTTGATGCATTGTCGCGGTTTTAAACAACAACAAGAATCCCCAATTTAAATGAATAAGTCCATATTCTTACTATTAGAATGGAGAACATTTCTTAAGTCACGATATTAGACATAATACACATAAAAAAAAGAGAACTAACATAAAGAACCACGAGACCTTCTTAAAGTTCCATGCGTCAAGTAGAAGATTTTACGAGATAGCGATTACCAATAAGTAAGATCGATTAGTGTTTTAGCAAATGAGTCTTGATAATACTGGATACGAATGTGACCATTAGATCGCGAATATCCCGGGCGTATAGGAAGAAATAAAAAACTCCAAGCGAGAGATCACAGACTCGGGATAAGAGAAAAAAAAATGGACAACCACAGACGGGAGGAATGAACAGGGAACGAAATACATCCGTTGTATATCTAATCTTATTAATTACTGACGATTATCGATAACGAAGTAGCGTTAAGTTAGTTACAGCGTTAGAGTTAATACTCGAGAAGAAAAAAATAAGGACTCGTCGTTTTCGTGCGTCGATCTAAACAGAACAAAAACACAACTGGTCGAATAAAGTGCCGAAAAAAAACATTAATGAAAAATACAAAAAAAAAAAACAACGTACTGAATGAAAGTCGCGGGATGAAAAATGAGCCGCACAGATCAACTTGAAATTCCGTGGTGAACTGCGAGCCGATCGTAAGGCAGCGAGCTTTAAATAGCGAGCCTCGCTGGATCTCGATCGTTCCGACGCCCACGGAATTGCAAAGGGGATTCACGGCGGGGGATGACGCCCCCGTAAAGCGCGAAGCTCTCCCTCTCATCCCTATTACACTTCGCCTAATAATAGCCGGAACAAGCATCGCCGATTCACTCTCGACTCCTTACCATTCTGGCGCCTCGTCGTTGCGTCGCGAATTTTTCGGGCTTGAGTAAACGCGATATCTGCTAAAAAAAAAAAAAAAAAAAAAAAAAAAAAAAAAAATTGACAACATCGCAGTCACGTTTGACGACTCTGGAATTTCGAGAAGGAAAAATACCCAGAGATTACTTTTTCATCCACGTGTTTAACGTTGACAAAATAAAATAAAATACATACGGAAGTAACGAGAGAATAATAGCCACGCGAATAATCGTGAAGATAGTACGGCGATCTATATAGATCAGCTCGATCGACGATTTTTCCGCATCCTCCGTGATCTAATCGATACTTTTGCACTCTCTGATCGTGAAGAGAATCTTCGCGTTAAGCGCTCTTCTCCCATTCTCCTAATAGCTGTTACACTCGTTTGTGTCACTGTGGAAAAAAAATTATCAATATCGATGTTAACTTGACTGGGTTTTAAGTGGTAGCGAGAGTAAGGGATATAGAAAAGAAAAATCAAGAAAAGAGGGACCTAGAGATCCCGAGAAAAAAAAGTCTGTATATCTTGATCGATTATTTAATATCGTAATATCGTCAATGACTCCTATCGGTGTTTGTTTTTTATTTGTTCGGTATGCGTACTCTACGCACGTTTTCGCGTGCTCTATTCTACTCTACTACTACGTTATTATTCTTATGATTAATATTATTATTGTACACTTGAACTTCTTACCAGCGTCAAGTATGATGTATTCGTAATTGAACAAAAAAAATTTACGAGATTTTGGACAATCTGAAAATGTCTCTCGATCAGCCGAATCTTTCTGAAGATGCCCGCGTCGAAATGGAGCACGACATTCTAACACGAAACACACACTCGCGGGTTAATTTTTGGGAAGTCACGATCTAAAAAAAATTTCATCAACGGTTGAATGACTACTCTTTGGCATGAACGTACGCATTTCAACGAAGTTACGCGCTGTGTGAATACTCGTCGAGTAACCCTACAGTACCACGAATTTTCCACCCTAGTTCGTCGTGATAGAAATTTTTTAAAAATAAATAAAAAAAGCATAAGTAAATGAAAAAAAAGATTAATAAAAAAAATCACTGTACTTCCGGACTCGCATACACAGACACACTTCGGGGAAGCAGCTTGCCGATGAATTTTGGTTAAAAAAAAAAGTTCGACGGTAGCGATGTACGTACGTTAAAAAAAATACCCGATTTGACTAAGAGTCGAGCGACGAATCTCGTAAATTACTTGAGGGGTAACTGATGGGAGATAAAGTGGAAGACGGAAAAAAAATCTATTGCGGCATTACAATAGGAGTAAGAGTGATGTTTTTAGTGTTAAAGGAAAGATAGATTTGTCAGTGCTTGATTGAGTACCCTTTGGCACGTCCGTCCGCGTGTCAATGTGTACTTTAATAGTGCTGCTACTTCTTCGAGTCTGCTAGCGCAACGTCTAACTGTTACTATTGCTAAGACCACTAAGTTACTCGCACTTGAAGTGGACAAGTCGCGATGATGACAGCTTTGGCTCAACCACATGATGATAAAAAAAAATAATAGCATCATAATGAAAAGAAAAGAGTTCCGTTGTAATTACGGAAAGGTTGGCACACGTCTCGCCGGTTACTGGATAAAACGACTATTAATTTTACTATTAACGTATTTTATACTATTCACATAATAATATCGATGCGAAAATATCTAAACGCTATAATATACTGTGTAAACGATCGTGCGTATTATTTGTACTTATATACGTATTTTACTTAATCATATCATCGCTTGTAACTTAGTAACGCGGGTGACCAGTTTACCAGCTGAAAAGTGGCGATCAGTATCTTACCCTTGTCTCGGACGAAAATCCTAGATCGGAGGTTTGGGACAGGATCGGTGACTGGAAAACTGCCCTCTGGATCGTTTATACTTCCGATAAGATATTCGTAACTTGACTCGTGTGTGTGTTTACACGCTTGTTACTTGTCATAAGATGCATTACTATATCGTACGCGATTTGCGTGACACTCGTGAGTTGAATCGAGACCGAAAAAATATTTTGTCAAACTGAACTGTTTTCGACTATTCGTCGATCGGCAAATTATTAAGAAAAAAAAAGAAATGAAATAAAAAAAATATTCGCAGAATTATTTCTCACTGATTGCTAAGATCGTTACCGGTTTACATTTGGCTCTGTTACCAATCGCCAAATTGTCGCGAATGTACCATCCTGTAATGTTTTCGTCGAAACAGAGCTAACACCTCTCTCGTTGAACACTGCAATCGTGCACCATCCGGTACTACTGTAAACAGCATTGTGATGGATTAATTTACATTGGTCGAAGGAGAAAGATAAATAAACAAAGATTGTGTCACAATATAAAAATTGTCTATTTGTTGCGTCGTACCTGCGCGATAATCCTCGATCGGATCCCTCGTCTACTTACAGATCGCAATGATCGTCACATTATGTTACTTTTAAATGAAACTTTTATTCGTAGAGTTAATAATTTACAGGATTCGGATGAACGACAACGCGACCAGCGTTATCACATTATTATAGTATGTTTCTTGTCAAGTATCGAACTATCACTGGCATTCTCTCAGTCTACCAAGCGGACGGTGAAAAAAAAAATTGCTGCTTCTCTCTGAGTCTTCTTCATGGTAAATGGGGTACCTTCAATTCCGGTTGAGCCAGCAACCTCTCGATATCGCTCAGGGTCGAAATACCTTGTTCCTACAACAACAAAAAATAATAATAACGCACTTTCTCGAACGCAAATAAATTTTATATATATAATATGAACGCACCTGATATTCCTTCCATTTTTCGTAATTCTGTCTCATATGTGTGACCATTTCCGGCATATCGATGAAAGCTGCGAAAAGAAGAAGGTTCAAAAAATCGTACGGTCAAACAGCGAGCGGATTCAAACCCGAAGAAAAAAAATCTCACCGTCCCACGCTTCGATCATATCGTTGATTATGTAATCGACGAAGCCTATTTGCGATTTAGGTATGGAACAGCTCACCCTATCGAACATTGGCATCAGAACGGGCATCCTCTTCTTCTTCTCCTCGTCGGTCTTAAAATAATAAACCGCGTATATGACAAACGTAGCATAATATCTGGCAATGAAAATTATATTTATACCGGAAGTTTCGTTCCATGCTCGAAAATAGAACGGTCCATTGGATTACCTGACTGAAATACTCCTCGGCTATGCGTCTGGCCCACTCGATGCAGCAACGCAGTGGCCTCGTTGGATTCGATACGTCGGCGCACTTAATCATCATTATCTTAACGAGAGTCACGTTCTCGGGCTGCATGAGCACCGCGACGTCCAGAGCATCGGGAAAATACTGAAAGAAGGTACATTTAAATTTATTTATTTTTTGATTTTTAAAAAATGTTTTTCAAATAAAACAATGCCAAGTAAGTTCAGGAGGTTTGTTTGATGCGGCGAGAATGAGACACGTATCGCTAAATTAGCATCGCGAATACCAGGAAATGAATCACTTACCTCAGTTTGAGCGTCACCCACTCGGCTGCTACAAACGTTTACGAACTTTGCCAAATGCTCGAAGTGCTTTGTCATTTCGGTAGCTAGAATCATGTCGATGACGTTCTGTCTCATGATCTTGTATGTATCCCTCTCGAGATTCTTGAATATGTTGACACTGTCGTCGGCGAGCGTGAGTTTGAACGTCAGGGCGGCGTGATGGGACTCCAGTACCGATAGATCGTTGTAGAGGATCGCAAGTTTGTTGTCGGCGTTGCAGAGAAACTGGCTGGCAAATATTGAGAAAAGTTAATATAATGGAGAATATTTTTTATTAAATAAATTATATAAAAATTGGTCAAACAAATTCTATTAAATTTTGCCAAATATATCCCATTAAATTTTGTCAAATAAATCCTATTAAATGTTGTCAAATAAAATCTATTAAATTCGGTCAAATGAAGTCTATACAATTTTGTCAAATGAATTGTATTAAATTGTGCCAAATAAATTCTATAAATTTCGGTCAAATGAAGTCTATACAATTTTGTGAAATGAATTCTATTAAATTGCGCCAAATAAATTCTATAAAATTCGGTCAAATGAAGTCTATCAAATTTTGTTACATAAATTCTGGCTCCGGCCTCACCTTGACTTTCCGGGATGATCTATGTCGTGCGCGGCTGCAGCGATGAGTGCAGCGACCTCGTCCAACGGATCGAGCATCATCTTCAATCTCTCAGACTGCATGAATTTAGCTGTAGCTTGAAGCACATCTGCCGCGTGTGTCGAATTGTGATAACTGTTGTTCAGGTGATAATTGTACTCGATAACGGTGAGCCAGTTGTGAATCGTTTTCTCGTCGCAGCCGAGTCTCGCGGGAACGTGATATAGGCACATTAGATTTGTTCCCAGATGAACGAGAGGTCTGAAGAAATTCCAAACGACAAATGTGATCATCGATCATAGTTTGCCTTGTATTTTTTTTCCTTACCGTTTGCCGCGGCTTACCTTCTACCCGTGACCACTTCGAGCCCGAAAATATCAAAATCCCACTCGAGGCTTCGATCCAGCAAATCCTCGATCGCGTTCGGTGCCTGAGGATTCTTCAAGTGCAGCCTAGCCGCGGAGGGTATGTTGAGCATCCTCAGGGCTGCACTCTTCGTCGAATCGTTCGATGATCTTCTCGAATCCCTTATGTAGTGTGAACTTCTCTATTCGCAGGGGACGAATAAAAAAATTAGAAACAAATATTTAAGGTAGTACTATCGCAATGACTGACGCCGCCTAAGTTTGAGAGGAATAAAAGAGAATTACAAACACTTCTCGATCGGATAAAAATCCATATGGAAGATGCTGATAAGATTGTTCGTCCATAATAATGATCCCAAAATGTTATTCGTTTCCTTTATGTTAAAATTTGTTTAAAATCATAATTTTCAGGAATTAGATAAAGTTCTGAAAAAATTCATACGGATTCAGAAAAATTAACAAATCATTTTCGTACGAAAAAAAAATTTGGTTGCCGGGTAATTTGTTGCACAATTTTTTTTCCGTGATTTGTTATGAACATTCTGAAATTATTATTATGCACAAACAATCTTTTCAGCACCTTTTATATGCTAGAATTTTTTCAGATTGTTTTCTCATCGAGAAG
>JAPYZC010000582.1:0-29914 GCA_030522665.1 Ichneumoninae sp. A BG-2022a | reverse complement strand
GATTAATTATTACGCTAATTAATTAAATAAGGTACAGCGCTGTTTGATCGATTAAACCGGAACGAATGCAAAGAGCCAAAGACAAATATGTTAGTCTTCTACAACTAACTTGGTATAAAGATGTTAGTCTTCTACGACTAACTTGTTATAAATAACCAATAACTCGTTGAAAATATCTTAGTCTTGTACGGAACTCACTCGTTGGTGATCGATTCGATGATTAATTATTACGCTAATTAATTAAATAAGGTACAGCGCTGTTTGATCGATTAAACCGGAACGCGTAGAAGCAGGCAACGAGAAATATGTTGATCTTGTACAACTTGCTGGCGCAGCAGCATGCAACCCGAAGTGAGGTACGAGAGAGAGCTTTCGCCGGAACTCACTTGTTCATGATCGATTCAATGATTAATTATTACGGTGAACCTGAACCTACGCGACCGGATGAGCCTCGAGCGATCAACGACGAATTAGTATTCGCAACGCGAGAGACGAGCGGCATTTGCTCTCTATCGCTCCGTCCATCTTGCTCACTCTCTCTCTCTCTCTCGCACTCACCGTGGGGGAGGCGAGCAATCGGAGAACACACGGTCGCACGAGAGTCCGAGCGGGTCGGGGCAGCAAACAGTTGCCATTTCTCCTCGGTAGTTTAAACGGATGGAGAGATGAAACGTCTATTTGCCCCGCGTCAGCCAGACGCTGTATATTGGCTTCCGATTATCCTGACTTCTACCGCGATCGCCGTTGGGATTTCTCCTTCGAACACGCCATCGAGCCGAGAGAACATTTGTACGTCTCAGTGTCGTGCAGACTCGACGAACGTTGCAGATTAATCCATTTAAAAGCGTACTAACTCTAACTACACTAAAAATAAATATACGAAAAAAAGATACGCATATGTATAGATGTATATATATGTAGAGGGAGAAAATGTAGCATAGATCTGAAAATGGAATATAAAAAAGAAAACCGAAGAGGAATGACCGGAGAAAGAGATTTCAGAAAAATGGCTCGCCATCCACTCGTAATCTTCGCACGACCAGTTTTCGCGTCTGACAATGTTGCGAGAGTAATGGAGGGGGAAATCTCAGCAAAACGAAAGCCCGAGATGAAATGGATTGTCCCTACACATTTTTCAAAAGACATGAGAAAAAAACGAAGAATAACAGAACCATTTTGCCCCTCGTTCGGTTTTGGCGTCCAACAAAGCAACGAGAGTGGGCGAAACCGAGGATAAACGGAAGCTTCGAGCAAAACCGACTAGTTTCACAAATTTCGCTCGGGATATGGAAAAAGTCTCATCCCGAACGAAGGGCGCCGGTCAGTTTTGCCCCGACGTTCCATTTTGCCCCGCTCTCCCGTATATTCGTCGCGAGAGATGCTGCGTATACTTTCGTGCACACTTATTACAGTCCACTATAGTGATATAAGCAAAACGCCCACGGGAATTCCGCCAGGCATGATGTACCGTACTAGGCTCTCGCCCTTCCTCGGTAGTACTTACGTCCCTGCCGCAGGCGACTTCACAACATCTCCGGACGTTCCGTTGTCGCTGCCATCTCCAATACAAGTTCCTTTTAACGCAAAGTAGCCGAGTCTCCTTCTAAGGCTGTCCCTGTTGCGTCGCTTGATCCTCCGTTCGTTTTGCTCGTTCGCAAACTATGACAAACACGCACGAGTCATCCACCGTATGACATATGTATATACATCAGTCCGCATGGCTCTAGCATTCGCGAGTCACAAAATTGCCCACCGACAAAGACGATCGGCTCGGGTGCGACCCAAAAAAAAAAATCGCTCTGGCTAGAGACTAATACGCGCGTCGTTAATGGCCGTCGACTCTTTGACCGGCAGCGCCCCGCGCGTCGGCGCGGATGAACGAATTAGAATACAAGTGAATACCAAGTGTCCACGACGGGCGGGGTTAGGTGCGAAAAAGAATGAAACCGTCTCGAGCGCGAGAGCCCCGGCCAAAATAAACAACAACGAACGAGAGTAGTGAGTGTTCGAGAAAAAAAGAAAGAGAAAAAATAATAATGCGAGCGTAAAAGTCGCGGGCGTGGGAAAGCGGAGCTTCGAGCGAGCCACCAATTAACACCAATTAACGCTCATCATATATACCCTAGGTGCTCTCCTCGAAGCGAGCTCGAGACGCGACGGACTCGGCTTTACGTTCGGTCAGTCTGGGCCGCGCGCGCGCGAGCGAGCCTTTCCACGGGTGCACGCTCTATCACTGTATCTACTTTACTGTGCGAATCGTGCTCGCGGGTGCTCCCCGCACGACCTAGCCGTATTCGAGACAACGGACTCTTTGTGTCGATCCCGAGCGCTCGCTCACCACCGAGACGCCGCCTACGCATCGAGAGATCGAGGGACACACCGCCCGCCACGAAATTTCGAAGCCGATGACGATGCAGGATGTATCGTTACCGGCGGTAGCTTCACAGTTTCGTTTACTCGTCGATCGATAATTAATCGACCCGACGTGAATCGGCGCTTTCTCGCTGGCATTGGCTCGCAGCTTCTGTTGCGCCACACAGAAGTATAACTATTTCTATTTCGTACGTATATCCGGCGGGCTTGCGGGAGATTTTACAGCAGAATTAAGTACGGGAGAATCTCACTCGACGGAACCAATTTCCGGCATGTCCCAGCGGCATCTCGCCGCATAACGAATTCGTCTCCTTTTTTTCCTCGTTTTTATTTTCTCCTCGACGTATCTCGACGGACGACACGAACGACTATACAGCGATCGCCTGTCTCTTCGGACGCGTCGACGGCTTCTCTCTGCTTCTGAGGTTGGTGCACAGCGAACGTCCAATGTGTAGGTTAGGTCCGCGATGTACTTTGCGGCGTGCATGTATATATTGTATATATGTCTATATATGTATATAAAATATCACGAAGGGAACACTGGTATACGCATCGTGAACCTCTCCGCGCTAAGATCTGCTTTGCAAGACCGGTCCTCGATCAGGAACACTTGCCAGCGAGCATAGGCGAGCGAACAGCTTTCTACAGCACGATCGGACGATCAGACACCCGCCGACTACGACGACTCCTACGAAGAACCCCTCGAGGGCTCCCTCTACATACAGGTTGTAACTTGCGCTAAAACCACGTTCACTTCGTCTTTAATACGTGCCTCCGACCAACGATATTATACTTTATATATATATATATGTATATACACATGGATATTTTATTTATCGTTGCTGAATTCATCAAATTGCCAATCGCGCTGTAACACAGTGTAGAGCGTCTGTGTCACGGGTACTCAGTGGTGTGCACCTAATTTATAGGATCCCAAGTATTTTTCATTTCCAGCCAGGGACAAAATATATGTTTCGTCACGTACTCTACTTGTCCGACTTTCGAATCCACGGGAACTCGCTGCGGAGGGATAACCTATCTGCTATGTATATAAAGTCCGACTGCAACGCTGTCCCTTGGTCACGTGATGCCTTGTAGAAAACTTTTTATCGAGAGAAGTATCCTCGGCAGAACGACTTGCTGACTTTGTGAACGGCCATTTTTTTTTTCGATTGACTGTCACGTGATCGGCTATTGATAGGCGAGGAATTTACCGCACTGTGGCAACATCAATATTAACTCTAAGAACTTCCGTCCCAACTTAACAATGTATTTATTTTTTTTATCCGATTTCTTTTTTCGCCGTGCATTCGGACTCGTAGTTGTCGGTGATTAATTTTGTTTATTTTTTTTCTTGTTGCTTACAGAGACAATTCACGCTGATTCTTCAAGCGAGGGACGAGCCGAGTACAGGCGTAATCGAGGAAGCGAGTTACAGCGGTATAGTTTTACCGGGTCCAACGTGGCACACCCTCAATCACCAAGGGAAAAACGCTCATCTCGCTTATCGCGTGCGGGTCCAGTGCGCGGATCACTACTACAACGCAACGTGTACCAAGTTCTGCAGACCGAGGAACGACATATTCGGCCATTACACGTGCGACGAGAACGGCGACAAAGTTTGCATACAGGGATGGAAGGGCGCCGACTGCGAGACTGGTGAGTTATTATAAACATTTTTTTAGAACATTGTATTTTCTATTTTTTGTCGACAATTTTTAATGGTGTAGTTTATGAATATAATTATACTGGCCTGCATTCGAATACAAGAATGAGTGGGGCAAGAGGGACCATTTTTACCAATTAATCGCCAGACACAAAAAGTCTCAACTCCGACGAATAACACGGGTCCGTTTTGCCCCGCTTATCCCTAGAGACACCTTCTCGCCAGACCCACTAGATAAATTGCGACTTATCGATAAAAGTCGAAAAATCCTATGTTTCTCTGGAGCATAAGATCATCATTAGCTCGCGCAGTCGCGGTAGCAACGACTCACGCCGACGAGTTCTTGCGCTCGGTCACCTTTAGCTCGATATAGGACGCGAATTATCTAACAGAAGCTATCGACGGTAGCTGGGAGCGGTGAAAATAAAAATAAGATATATATCTCTCGTTATTTCGCCTCGGCGAGTAGCGCGGGATGCGGCAGAGTACGCAGAGCCGCGGCGCGGTAAGCAGCAAAAGCCGTTCTAGTCTGACCTTTCCTCGGTGACGACCGGTCGGGCCCAGACCTCGGAAAAATCTTTTTCCAACCGTCGACGGTGTTGTGTCGGTGGCGGAGCGTAGAGATCGTAGACACGACTCGAAATATCCGACGAGGGAAAGGAAAGAAGCCGCGCGATCCCCGGAGACGCGTTACGGCGAAGCCGAGCCCGGACGAGTATAGAAAGAGCCTATCGACCCTGGACGGTGATTGACTGGACCGGCAGCCATCAGCTGTACATACAACGAGGAGCGGACAGTTAGCGCGGCACGGCTCTCGCGCGCGCGCGCGCCCGCCCGCCGCCGTCGAGTCTTAACGCGAAGAGTATACGCTCGTAAAACATACGAATTATCTTGAAGCGTGGTGGTTTAATGGGCGGACGCGTCAGACGCGCGATGTCGTACGAGGGGCGGGAGTAAACGAGATCGTGTGCACAAAGGTAGCGACATCACGCCAGGTCCCGTTCTCACAATGGACCGGGACTCGGCAGGGCTGATACAGGCTGTATAACACAGTGGAGCCTCTTTCTTCTCTGCCTAATCGTTACTTCCGCCTCCCCTCAATAAATGCGACGTCAGCGCCGCCGGTCACCGGCCCACATCCTGAGGATTCTGTCTTAAGGAGACTGGGACGACCCGCACTTTTAAAATGAGCGACGAACGCTTTGAATCGTTTACTCGCAATGTTGAAAGGCTGGTGCGTAAATAAACGGCGGACGGTGTTTTGTTATCTTTGAGAAGACTGGACGAGCATCTACAGCTTTGTAATGAATGATCCATAGGATTTTAATCGATTTTTATATCTCACGCTTCCAGCTTTCCCTTGCAAGATTCTGATCCACTATTCAGATATTGGAAAGTACTTGTCATTTGAAAATGAAAAATCCTATGTTTATGAGGAATGTTTTTGGAAACCTAAAAATGTAATATTATTGGAAACTTAAAAATGTAATATTACTGGAAACCTAAAAATGTAATATTATTGGAAACCTAAAAATGCAATATTTTCGGACGCCTTTTGCTATAAGTTATTTTCCAAGTCCACATCCGAAATACGAATCACCATCCACCGTAGTCTATCGACGCGTATCGAAGCGCCGCCGGTCACCGGCCCACATCCTGAGGATTCTGTCTTAAGGAGACTGGGGCGACCCGCACTTTTAAAAGAGCGACGAACGCTTTGAATCGTTTACTCTCAATGTTGAAAGTCTGGTGCGTAAATAAACGGCGGATGGTGTTTTGTAATCTTTGTAAGACTGGACGAGCATCTACAGCTTTTCTAAATTAATGATACGTAGTATTTTAATCGATTTTTATATCTCACGCTTCCAGCTCTCCCTTGTAAGATTCTAATCCACTATTCAGACATTGGAAAGTGCTCGTCGCTTGAAAATGAAAAATCCCATGCTTATCAGGAATATTTTTGGAAACCTAAAAATGCCATATTTTCGGAAACCTATTGCTGTAAATTATTTTCCAAGGCCATATCCGAAATACGAATTACCATCCACCGTAGTCTATCGACGCGTAACACTGCATAAATGATTTTTTTAAAGTAGCACTCGTTTGACCAGTGCATAGCGTTCAAGCCTCCTTGACACTGAACGCGGCTGCATTATTAATTACATTCGATCGCTCAAGCGTAGCAAACGCTATAAAGAAGCTCGGAGCTTAGCGACGATTTAACGTTATTGAGCTAACGAATGAAGATGAAACTCTCGCATTGCGTCGATACGATCGTTCGAAACGCAACTCCTATTTGCAACTTCGCTATTTATAGCAACGTTCGCCGCAGGAAATGAATTACAAGAGGCGCTCTGTCGTCCGTACGCTCACTCCGATTTCTACGGACAGCCTGCATCTTTAGCCGAGCTTTGCCTCGTCGTGAGGAGTCATCGAGGAGGAGAGTCTCTTACCCCGAGCTAGGATCATCCCGTTCGCTAAGAGTTCATACACGCGGCACCACGTTACTGTATACAGTACGTGCAGGGTCCGCGAAACCTCCGAGTCGCGGTATCAGATCCAACCGGAGAGCGCTTTCTGGCCTGGTCTCCGAGTCGCCGTGCACCGAGCTGCTGCTCCTCGACGAGGAGCGCTCGACGAGAAAACTGGCTTTGAGAATTTTTGCGTTCGGGCCTACCGCGAAAGGTCGATCGTCGGCGCGCACGGAGAGAATTTCACTCGTGTTACAACGCAAAGGCTTCGCACACCGGGGCCGCGGAGTTTTGCTCGTCCTCACGGGGCTCATCCGATCATCTCGCGAACTCGCAGTTGTTGTTATATATATGTATATATAGTTTTATATATATGTATATAGACCTACGGCACGATACCTGTAGATACTTTAGTGCTATAATGCCAGCAATTCTCAACGCGCGATTTCACTGTTTGTTGCAACTTTTTTTATGTGAACCAGAAGCGGAAGCTTCTGGAAATTATTGTGAGGGGTTCGATTTGATATCAAGCAAAAAAACTTTCTTTTTGTATCGGTAAAAAAATAGCAAAAAAATCCCACGCGATTATTTTTCGTTTCCAGGTCCGAATATGAAAAGTTGTTTCTAAAAGTGAATTCACATAATTTGTTGTTTTCGAACCTGGACAGTCATGAACATCAATTGCGCGGTATTTTTAATGCAACTTTTTTTTGTTATGGACAATAAAAATTGTTTAAATCCTAAATTTCGAACCGTCCATAGGCCGAAGGGCCATTCTTCAGGGAGACAAAGAGCGGTTGAATAACAGGCCTTGAACAGAGAAATGTCAAACGTAAACGCCAAGTAAACAGGACATTCACGTTTTCCTGCTGCATCCCTGACATCTACGAAGCCATCAAAAACTGAAAGGGGATTTCTTGGCTAGTCAGCAGGAACCTCTTTTGGCCTGGTGTTGTAACGAAACGACTCTGGGGCCAGGAAATGCATGAAGGGGCTGGCAACAGGAAAAAAAAACTACGTAATTTTAATCCATTCCAATGGATTTCCAGCCATACCGATGGATTTTAATCCATTCTAATGAATTTCCAGCCATACCGATGGATTTTAATCCATTCCAATGGATTTCCAGCCATACCGATGGACTTTAATTTAATCCATTCCAATGGATTTCCAGCCATACCGATGGATTTTAATCCATTCCGATGGATTTCCAGCTATACCGATGGATTTTAATCCATTCCGATGGATTTCCAGCCATACCGATGGATTTTAATCCATTCCAATGGATTTCCAGCCATACCGATGGATTTTAATCCATTCCAATAGATTTCCAGCCATACCGATGGATTTTAATCCATTCCAATGGATTTCCAGCCATACCGATGGATTTTAATCCATTCCAATGGATTTCAATCCACTTTCATTATACCGTGAACAAACGACCTTCCGAGCCTATCGGTGAATGCTACACAACTGTGTAACATTTTACCGAACGGATCGTCTGAACGAGTAAAAAAAAATACCGAAGAAGTAACGCATACAATACCCTGCATCCAGTAGATAGATATCGGTAAATAGTTAACTAATGTGAGTATAAGAAGGGGAGAGGGTAAGAAGTCAGAGAAGTCAGAGGGCCTTGATGAGCCTTATCGCGATTCGTCATCAGCCGGACGGTAATTCCTCCGCTGGCCGCATAGCAAAAGTTCCCCCCGTGTCCCTCGCGCGACCTCGAGGAAGGCTCTCTCGTACGCTACGCGCATGCGTGGAAGAACCGGGGCCCGCCCGTCAACGAAATTTATTTGACGTCCGGCCCGTTTGATAACGCCCGTTAAGTGACAGCCACGCATCGAGAGCGGGAAAAGAAAAAAAAAGAAAAAAAAAAAAAAAAAAAAAAAAAAACGTTCTTAAGAAATAACGAAAGAAGGGAACGAGAGTCCTGAGATTTCGGGGGGGCCCGCGGGTCGTCGCGCCGTTCTCCCGCGTTCCGGTCCGCACTAATCTCTTACCGTTCCACGCAGTCCTTCACCTATCTCGCCGCGCGATACCCCCCGAAAGAAATCTCGGTCTCCCCGTCTGTCCGTCCGTCTGTCCGCGTGCATGCGCGACCCGCTCTCACCGCCCGAGCGGAGAGATGCTGGATCTTGATGCGGGATAACGATGAGGTACGCTGATTGGCTCGATTCTCTCTCGCCGCTAGAGGGCGCCCCGCACTCTCTTTCTCTCCCGTTCGTGCGTCTCCCCTTTCGTACATCACGGACACTTTTCTCTTCGCGCGGGGCGAGAAGACGCGATGAGGCTGAATAGACGAGGACATTAAACGCGACAAAGAGAGCCTCGGCGTCAGCCCGGCATCTTGTCTTTCCACGGGAGCCTCGCTCGATGCTGCGGTGTCGTTGCTTTTGCCGCTGTGGATTCTTTTCTCGACGCCGCGCGTCCTCGACGCCGGAGATGCATCGTCATTTGATGCCTTCGAGTTTTCACACTGCGGTCGTATAAATATCCGTTAATGTCCGTTGTCCGAGCCTGAAAGATATATACGACTTTTTTCGTATGCATGTTTGTATATATGTATAAACATGAAAATACATGTGTGTATGTGCATATAGGAAAAGCGCGGGGCAAAACGGTACAGTGGGGTAAAACGCAAATTTTCAATAATTTTTGTTTATGTGTCGATGGGGCAAAACGGGGCATCCGTAGATGTATATGACTTTTTTCGTATGCATATGTGTATATATGTATAAACATGAAAATACATATGTGTATGTGCATATAGGAAAAGCGCGGGACAAAACGGTACGGTGGGGTAAAACGCAAATTTTCAATAATTTTTGTTTATATGTCGATGGGGCAAAACGGGGCATCCGAAAATTATTGGAAAAATGGGTTTTGCTCACTGTTCCGTTTTGCCCCACTGTCCTATTTTGCCCCCTCTCCCCTATGTAATTAGATATGCATACATGTACGTATGTATATGTACATATATACACATGTATATACATGCATGTATTTTAGATATGGAGGCGAAGAGAATGGGAAAGGAAGAGAGAGGTGCAAGAGAGAGAGTCGTGGCAAGGCTATTAATCAAAAGATGCTGCAGGCACACTTGCTTGACGTAACGGTAAAGCCTCGCGTATATATTCCTACCGGTAAAACCACGTCGAAGGATACGCACGATTCTATAGAGTATCGCAGCTTACCTGTACACTTATAGTGGCATCTACGAGCATCAGCATCGAGTCGTATCGGTATACTGGTAGTCGAGAGATCTCTCCTCTATCGGGTATCGCTTCTATGCTCGTCTGGGATACGAGGACTTTTCGTTTCAATGCCGACAAACTATCCCGACGGGATGGAATTACTGTACGCGGCTAAAAACGATTTGTATACGTTCGACGAACGTTTCTCGTCGATAAAGATACGCAGTTTCTTCCTAAATTTAAAAATTAAGAAGTAATGGTAAAATTGACGAGTAAATAACGGTAAATTTAACAAGCAAATAATGGTAAAACTAATAAAAAATAATGGTAAAACTAATAAAAAAATAATGGTAAAATTATTAGGAAAATAATTATGAACATTTGTGAACAAGAAATGTTTCTTAAATCTGGAAACATTAATTATCGTGAACATTTACGAAACCTTTCTGGTTGAGGAATATACGCATTTTAATTTTTCTCTCAATTTTACAATTATCGTTTATTTTTTTGTGTCTAACCGAATTTTCACCTGAAAAATAATGGTGAAGACATTTTTTTTGGAGCTCGTGAACGAGAATTTATTTATAGCTGTGTACGAACCTCATTGGGCCTTGTACGCTATAATCTTTAGCACCGATAATAATCGTATGAAAGTATCTTCCCGGCGAGCGGTAGGCCTTGTGACTTTTCTTTATTTCTCGTACCATCGACATCGATGCACACGGCAACGTAAGAGCGTAATTCATTCGTCGACCGTGTATAAATATCGGCCACGGTTATATTACCTTGGCGAGCTCGAGAAATCTCCGCGGATCTCCGTATGCGTGTTGCGAAATAGCGTCGTGAACTTCTCTCCGATAGCTCCGCGTGGAAACTTGGAAAGTCCGGTCGTGGAAGCGGCGCTGTTTGTTCCACGAAAGAAAATGCGATATCTCAGAGACACCGTACCGAGTCCACGCCTTCAAAAGCCTCCTGGCGCATGTTATTCTCTCACGAAGCGATAGCTCGCATCGGGACTATTGTTCGCCGTGCACTGCGTTTCAATCCAGTCCGAGCCGCTCTCGTTTCGCCAACTGGAATTACTTAGAATACTATAATCAAAGATCTTTGGTATTGAATTAGGCCGAAATCTATTCTGTAAAAAAAATAATTCATTTGCTATTTAATGTCTCGGACTGGAAGTTTTTATGTAAAAACTGGTATATCGAATTTCACGTATTATTGTGATGAAAAGTTAATTGTTCGGTGTATTAAAAACTTTAGAAACTCTTAATTTTTAATCACTTACTTTAATTTTACTATAAAGGTACTTTCATTTTCATAATTTAGTTTAATTTCCATGAAAAAGTATATTAATTTTTCATCGCAATGGTTCATTAAATTTAATGTACCAGTCTTTTCATAAAAACGTCCAGTCCCGTACATTAAATTAATGATTTTTACAGGGTAATCCAAGCGGTCAGATCAGAATTATTCAAAAATAGTTTCACATAGTCTCAGAACGACGCATTGCATTCGAAATGAATTTAAAAAGTAAAATAATAATAATTGTATTTTTTCTTTTTTTTCCAGCCGTCTGCAAGGAGGGATGTCATCCGATTCACGGTCATTGCAACGTGAGCGGTGAGTGCAAGTGTCGTCACGGCTGGCGGGGCGAGCTGTGCGACCAGTGCACGCCCTATCCGGGCTGCAAGCACGGTTACTGCAACGGCTCGAGCTGGCAGTGCATATGCGACACGAACTGGGGCGGTATTCTGTGCGATCAGGATCTGAACTACTGCGGTACCCACGAGCCTTGCCAGAACGGCGGTACATGCGAGAATACCGCGCCCGATCAGTACAGATGTACGTGCCCGGACGGATTCTCCGGTCCGACGTGCGAGAAAGTCGACAATCCTTGCGCCTCGAATCCGTGCCTTAACGGAGCTACCTGCCGCGAGATCGGCGAGACCGCCAATTGCGATTGCGCCCCCGGTTTCGCCGGCTCATATTGCGCAACCGACGTCGACGAGTGCGCCTCCCAACCGTGCCAAAACGGCGGCGTCTGCGTCGACGGAAGAAACGAATTCTCATGCAACTGTCCGGCAGCTTGGCAGGGCACGCTCTGCCAATTCGACGTCGACGAGTGCGGTCTCAAGGAATCACCGTGCAAGAATTCGATTACTTGCGTCAATCTCGCCGGAGACTACAGGTAATTTGACGAATTGTTCTTTCGCGCGAAAAAATTCAAAGAAGACCAAATTTAGCCATTTATCTATCCCAATAAACACAAATTTATAGAATTTATAGAAATAGTAAGAATTGCCGGTAAGATCGCATTTTGCTTTGCTCGATCCGAAAATGGCACTTTTACGCATGCAATGTGTGCTTAAAACTGCACCATTTTCACACCTTATGAATTTTAATTTTGTACGATACTCGTGCGAAAAAGTTCTCTTTACTCTTGTGATTGCAACACTCGCCTCCGGCTCGAGCTGCAAACTCACAAAGTTTTATTGCATTGGTATCGTAATGTACGATCATTAATCAATCAGTCGTATAAACACGTCTTTTGTACGTTAACTTACCGGCAATAAATGCCAATTCTATATTATTATTATCGTTATTCAATATTCAATATCTTGCGTCAACTTCGCAGGAGTCTAAAGTTAAATTGACGAATTATTTTTTCTTGCGAAACAAAAAAAGAAAGAAAAGATAAAATTTTCCGATTTATCTATCCCAATAAACACAAATGTATAAAAGTAGTAAGAATCGCTGGATAAGTTAAGTATTGTATAAACAATAAGTCCTGTCGATTCGTCTTTTCTACGTTATCTTACCGGCAACAAATTTTATTTCTATATTATCATTATTATTTTTTTTATTGTTGTCGTTAGCGTTGCCGAATTATTATTGGGGTTCATCGATGCCCATTTGCTCTTTCTCCTTGGTATAAAAAATCATAAAACTAACTTTTATATTTTGTAATTACAGATGCCGTTGCAGAAGTGGCTTCACGGGTAAGAACTGCACGAAGAACATAAACGACTGCGTGGGCCAGTGTCATCACGGTGCTCTATGCATCGACCTCGTAAACGACTATCATTGTTCATGCACACCGGGCTATTCGGGCAAGGACTGCGACGTCGACATTGACGAGTGTGGCTCGAAACCGTGTCAGAACGGTGGCGAATGCCGGGATCTCGTGAACGCCTACGAGTGCGTCTGCCCGGTCGGTTACACCGGTTTCCAGTGCGAGATCGATCGGGACCACTGCAGCCCGAATCCGTGCCGAAACTCGGCGCCGTGCTTCAATACGCAAACGGACTATTACTGCCACTGTCCCGAACAGTGGCAGGGCAAAAATTGTTCGGATCCCGCTTCGCACAATCCGCAATTCGGTGCCGGGGACGAGAGCCTCGGATGCGGAAGCGAGGGCACACCCTGCGCCGGAAGGGGTAGATGCAACGGCGACAGATGCATATGCGATCCCGGTTACACCGGGCAGCACTGTCACGAGAACATAAACGACTGCCGAGAGAATCCCTGCCTCAACGGCGGTACCTGCGTCGATCTCGTGAACTCGTTTCAGTGCATATGCAGGGAAGGATGGAGCGGTGACCTGTGCGATCAAGGTGAGAATTAAAAAAAAAATTATCTACGTCAATCTGGCACACGAAGTTATGAAAACGAATTTTTTTTCTCACGATTCTCTGCGTATCCAGAAATGTGATACGCAGTTGTTTGTATTAACAAGTTATGAGACTTCGACTATTTAACTTCCTCAATTTCTATTTAAATCTATTTTTAAAAATATCTTGCATTTTAATCTAGAGATTCTGTTCGATCAAGTTGCATTTTTTATCTACTTTTTTTATCTACAAGTTGAATTTCTTTTTTCTCGTGATTCTTAGAAACGTTGGTACGTAGTTATTTCTAGTAATAAGTCTATGGGACTTCAACTCTTTAACCCGTCTTATGTACCATATGTGCTACGGTGGTGAAAAACCAATTTCAAAAAATCTCTAATTTTAGTCCAAAGATTCTGAAAAATTGTTGACGAACAGCAATAGAAAAAAAATGTCGAACATAACTAAATCCAAAATGTTGTTCTCATCGCAATGTAAACTCAACTACGTGTCCTCTTTATTCTTGCAGACGTCGACGAGTGTCAGGCGTCTCCGTGCCGCAACAACGGTACCTGCGTCGACGGAGTGGCGGACTTCACCTGCGACTGCCGAGGTGGTTGGAAGGGCAAGACCTGTACGTTGCGAGGAGGTCACTGCGAGCCGGCGACCTGCAGACACGGTGGAACCTGCCAGGACCGGGGCGACGGTTTCACGTGTCACTGTCCACCGGGCTGGGAGGGAGCGGCCTGCCACATAGCGTCGCCGGCCTGCGCGAGCAATCCCTGCGAGAACGGCGCGACGTGCGTGAACACGGCGGACGGTGGTTTCCGATGCGTCTGCCGCGAGGGTTTCGAGGGTCCGAACTGCCGTCGGGACGTGGACGATTGTCAGCCGCTGCCGTGCCTGAACGGCGGAAGATGCGTGGACGGCGTCAATTGGTTCAGATGCGAATGCGCGCCAGGCTTCACCGGCCCGGACTGCAGGATAAACGTGAACGAGTGCGCGAGCGACCCGTGCATGGGCGGAGCGACTTGCGTCGACGGCATAGCGAGCTACTCGTGCGTCTGCCCGCCGGGAAGAACGGGCATCCACTGCGAGATAAGACTGGCCGGAGGCGTCGGTTGTCTGGCGGCGAGCTGGGACGACGACTGCAACGTGTGCGAGTGCAGGAACGGCAAGAGCCAGTGCAGCAACGTCTGGTGCGGTCCGGGAAACTGTCTCAACGGAACTTCCTGTCTGGCTCACGAGGTGTGCGTGCCGTCGCCGGGTGAAAGCTGCCTCGCGCCGGCCTGCCCGGCCTGGGGCGAGTGCCGGCCGATCGAGACCGGAAGGAGAGTCGGTCCGCCGGCGCTTCCGGCCCCGCCGTCCTGCTGGCCGGGCCAAGCCACCCCCGGACCGACCTGCTCGAGACTGACGATCCTCCTCAGACGGGACACCCTGGCTTCCGGCACGTCGGTCGAGTTGCTCTGCCGAAGACTGCGCAAGCTTCTCGCCGACCCGAGGAGGCCCCAATCGGTCGTTCTGCTGTGCGACCTCAAGCCCGGCGACAACGACACCATAGAAGTGACGATCTTCTCGGAGGCCGCGGCCGACGCAGCGAGGGACTTGGGCGAGGCTCTCAGTCGCCCGCACGGCAGGCCGCTCGCTCTGGCTTCCGTGCTGGAAGTCAAAGTCGAGACGGCTCTGTTGAGCGACCCGAACTCGGCGGGCTCCGGCAACAGCGGGACCGGATACGTGGCCGCTCTCGGCGGGGCGCTGGCGCTGCTGCTGCTCCTCGCTCTTCTCGGCGGTCTCTGGTATCTCCGGGCGAGACAGCGATCGGGACTCACCGCCACCACCAGCAGCGAGACATCGCTGCACCGTCATCGCAGCGACCTCGACGAGAAGTCGAATAATCTCCAGAACGAGGAGAACCTTCGCAGATACGCGAATCCACTGAAGGACCAGGATCCCGGCGAGCCGAGGGTCTCGGTCGTGAGACCGCTGTCGGGCATGTCGCTCGGCGGTCTCGGGGCGCCCGAGGAGAGCCTCGAGATGGTCTCCGAGGAGGGACGACATCGGTTACCACCGCTCTACAAACCCACCAGCGCCGAGGCGAGGAACAACACCGCGAGCTTCAGCTACGAGGAGGGACTTCACAAGCCGTACAGCAAACCGAGACTCCAGGAACCCTCGTACTCGCATCAGCAGCCCGGCACGAGCCAGCAGGTCGGACCACGGCAGGTGCTAACCGTACACGTTTAATTGTTGTTAAGATTTCCCACGGCTCGTTATGGTGGTCGAATTTTTCTTTTAACCCTTCAAGTACCGGGAACTCTTTGCCGAGTAGCAAACATTCTTACCTTCTTTTAAGCAAAACAGTGTTATTAAAAAAAACACTTCTGTGTTTTTTCAAGGTACTTCTGTAAATTTTTACAGATTTTTTTATCACATCAACTTGTTATTCGAATCGTTCGAGGGTTGCGTCTCGGCAAATTCTGGGTCCTCGTTGAACCGTACGTGAAGGGTTTTAAGAATGTAAAAAAAAAAAAATGGAATCGCCGAACGGCGTTAGTTCGAGCGATAGGGGGATGGACACGAGTCAAATGGCCGGGGATATACAGTCGAACCTCGCGTGGAAGAGGCGTGCTCGATAACGTCCGCCGCACCTCCGCTGATGTGCAATTGATTCGAAGGGCTCGAGGGACGGTGTTATAAATCGCGGCCATAAGGAATAATATTATATAGTGCATATATATATATTGTAAAATTAATTATAAAGAGAGAACATATATATATAGATATATATAGATAACGAATATATAAGCAGCGAGACAGCGGCGATAGCGAGAGAGCGAGGAAGCGGCGTGGAGCATTATCCTACTCGTGTCGCGAGAAGTCCACGACGGACGAACGGTACCGTTGTGCGCCGCGTGCCTTTCGTGTTCTCGCCTCTCCCGCGCCCGCGCCACTCCGCGATTGTGTGTACGGCGGCGGGGCCAAGGGAGGACGAACAACGCGAGTCGTTACGAGACTCGGATGAAATCTCGTCTCCGACAATCCATTCGAAGGACCTCTCTCTCCGCTCCTCGCTTTCTCGCCGCTGACCACAAGCACCGAGATACTCTTCGACGTGACAATAAATCACCGACGATTATAATTAATGATAATGACAATGCCAGATCGTTATCGTTGTACATATGTACATAGCCCGTACTTATTAATTTCTCTAAGCCTTTTTTTATCGTCTTCCTCGAGACTACAAACTACTGCTACAATACTAGCCCTCCCTTATACAATTCAGTGCGCGCCCCGTTGAGTTTAATCATTCCACTAATTTCGCGCAATTAGAGTCCCGTATGTTTATTCATAAAAAAATTATATTTGTTTTTTTTTAATATTTTTTTTTATATATTATATATATATATATTTACACACGAATAGATAAATGTAAAGCGATGTACCGCGGCTGAAGATTGTGATACAGTGACGCAATGGATAACGCGTGGACTTATTATCAGCGAGAAATCGCAAAGGCAGGCAGTTCGGTACGTTCCTCCAGACGACATTGTGATACTCATTTACGAAGGAATCATGCGCCACTATATACACATCGAACACACCCTAGGATCGTTCCAATCGTTTCCTTACTCTGTTTTTTTTTCGTACGTAACTTCTTTTTTTTTGTTAACTTAATGAAATAGTCGCGTCGTCGAAGGGGGCGTCGCGACGGTGAGAGACAGCATAGGAAAACCCACGCGAGCTTGTGACACGAAAAATAGATGTATGTATTATAGATAAAAAAAATTATATATATATAGCTATACAGAATCGCGTCGCACAAGGACAACGCCACCGTGACGAAATAATTGTGAAACGTCGTCGAGGGGCGTTGGTGGTACCCGAGCGTTGGATAGCCGCGTATATCTTTGGATGAGATAACACGAAAAAACAGCTGTTTTATAAATAGGAAAAATTGCGAGAAGGAGATTAAAAAAAAAATTATTTGTTCCGAGTGAGATTGAAAATCTTCGCTGGAAAGGATATCAATTGTATATAGAGCCGATTATTGTTATTAATTTTAGAAAAATGAATAAAAAGCCGACCACAATGTGCAATTCTAACGCTCGCGTTCTAACGACGCCGGGCGATCTCCACGCATTTCCCTACTGCGCGTGCGCGCGCATAGACCGGCCACACACATACGCGCAGAATAGTTTTTATCGCCAGCATAGATCGTAAAGCAATTTAAAAAGATACACACACACGCACACGAACAATTGTAAGTTTTCAGACTCAAGATTGAAGAGTAAAAAAAAACAAATTTGATATAATAGAATCATTATTTTATAAAGAAGATGAAGAATCTATATATTATTATACGAATAGATAAATCGATTTATATATTATAAATATTGTATTATTATTTTTCAACGTTTTTTTTTTAATCGCCTCCGTTAATTATGAACAAATCATCGTGGACGGTGAATAGTTTCGACGCACGGCCGAGCAGCGAGGCGTGCGCTTTTTTTCGCCTCCGATTTCGTACAGATAAGTCAGAAAGTGGACAACCGGGCGAGTCGAAATCACCTGCGTCGATGATGCTTCGTGTTTGTAATTGAGTGAGCGAGCGCGTGTAAATAAGCTATCCCGATCTTTCCCGCATTCCATTTTCCTTCCCGCCCTCAAAACGTTAACTATAACGATGATGATGAAAAAAATGTTTCAATAAAAAGTACAATCTTAAAAAAAAAAAGAAATTGGTGCAACATTATTCCAAACTGCATAATCCTCGACTGTCACGTACTCTGTGCGGGGCCGAATGTGCCAAGTGTATTCCGCGGTCTTGGCAAAGTGTACCGCGACGTTGCGGGAGAGCAGACGGCGGTTCACTCGGTTCGCCGGTTCTCTCTACCTTGCATTCAAATCACAGAGATCGCGGAATCTCACAGACAAACGTGATTTCCGGGAGTAGATGCCGCGAGTGCGCGGCTTTGCGAGTAAGGAGAACGGGGAGAGCGAGGCACGAAGGCACGTAGTAACCGACGAAGAGGACGACGACGACGACGACGTTCTTCCTACGCGAACGTGTCGGAGAGCTCGACAGATACCTTGTGAAAGGATTTAAAAAAAAGGTAAATTCCCGAAGGATGCCGATGACCATTGTGACTTTATACTGTTCTTTGGTAAACGGTATGGCTCTTCTCGGGGTGCGAGGTTATGTGCCAACTGCGTCGGCGACAATGGCGATCGAGAGAGATTCTCTACACTCTTGTATAGGGGAAAGTAGGGAAAAGTGTATAGGTGGGGCAAATTGGGACAGAAATAAATGTTCTTCAATTTTAGGACGAAGACGACGACGTTCTTCCTACGCGAACGTGTTGGAGAACTTAACAGGTAGCTGGTAAAGGGATTTAAAAAAAAGGTAAATTCCTGAAAGTTGACCATTGTGACTTTCCACTGTTCTTTGGTAAACGGTATGGCTCTGCTCGGGGTGCGAGGTTATGTGCCAAGTGCGTCGGCGACAATGGCGATCGAGAGAGATTCTCTACACTCTTGTATAGGGGAAAGTTGGGAACAGTGTATAGGTGGGGCAAAATGGGACAGAAATAAATGTTCTTCAATTTTAGGACGAAGACGACGACGTTCTTCCTACGCGAATGTGTTGGAGAACTTAACAGGTAGCTGGTAAAGGGATTTAAAAAAAAGGTAAATTCCCGAAAGTTGACCATTGTGACTTTATACTGTTCTTTGGTAAGCGGTATGGCTCTTCTCGGGGTGCGAGGTTATGTGCCAACTGCGTCGGCGACAATGGCGATCGAGAGAGATTCTCGACACTCTTGTATAGGGGAAAGTTGGGAACAGTGTATAGGTGGGGCAAAATGGGACAAAAATAAATTTCGTCCAATTTTCGCGGGCCATTTTGCCCCATATAATTTTAAATGTTTTACGAGTACATATATTGTCGAGAAAACAATTTAAAAAAAAGCTCGTAAGTCGATAAATCTTTCAAAATTAATCCTTAGTAATTTTCACTACAAGCGCAGTTAAGGTCCATTTTGCCCCGTATTTAAAAAAAAAGAAATTTATCCGGACGCGCTGAACGAGTGTAGCAGATAAATTTTGGATCTCGAGAAAAAGCGAAAATCTTTCGTGTAAATCGACGGCGCTCCCCGAATCACTTGGCTGGTCCATTTTGCCCCGCTCTCCCATATGCAAGCCTAATGTAAGAAGTATATATAGACAAGCGCTTAATTGTTAATTGAAGCCTCTCGCCCGCTCACAAAATTACAATACAATGGTCAAGAGGAACCACTTGACGAATAGCCAGATCAAGTGAGTCATCTCCGTGCCATAGGCCCCGAATGAAGAGAAACGTCGTGTGAACGCGACGATCGTTCGCGCAACTTCCTATCATCAACGCCTGTACACCGTTCGCTCCGAGTCGTTCGGCTCTCAGCTAACGACACGGTTTCTTCAAAATTTTGTCTTTCCGCAGTTTCTTCCACTCTCGCCAAGGAGTGATTAATGCGACGGCCATCAAGATACATCGGACAAAGTCCGGAAGGTTCCTCTTGTTCGCGTAGCGCGTGATGCCGACTTCCGTGACAACACGACTCTATACACAGAAATTCGATCTTATCTCTGTAACATTTTTTTATATTAAAATTAAGATGCTCAGCGAGAGATTTATCACTTGCGCTCGACTATATTGTCCATAACCGAGGAAGTTAAAAAAAAAAAAAATTTTAACGAATCGAAAATGTTTATAATTCGACGGCCATCAAGGTACATCGGACAAAGTCCGGTTCCACTTCTTCACCTAGCGCGTGATACAGACGTCCCTGACAACACGATTGTATATACACAAATTCGATCTTATCTCCGTACCATTTTTTTAATATTAAAATTAAGATGCTGCGAGAGATATTTATCCCTTGCGCTCGACTATATTGTCCACACCTGCAGAAGTTCAAAAAGAAGAAAAACAAATCGAACATGTGCTGAAGAACCCAGGTCGATGGCCCTTTGCCAAGGTGTAAAATTAGCATTAGGTTTAAAATATAGTATAAGAAGAAAACTGTAAATATTAACTTTGGCAATAAAGCTCTTTTACTACTAATCGAAAATATAATTATAATGCGATGGCCATCAACATCGGACAAAGTCCGGTGGTGTAAAGTTAGCAAGGTGTAAAGTTAGCATTAGGTATAAAATTTAGTATAAGAAGAAAACTGTAAATATTAACTTTGGCAATAAAGCTCTTTTACTACTACTAATCGAAAATATTTATAATGCAATGGCAATCAACATCGGACAAGGTCCAGTAGGTTCCTCTTCTTCACATAGCGCATGATACAAACGTCCCTGAAAACACGACTTCGTACACAGAAATTCGATCTTATCTCCGTAACGTTTTTAAATATTTATATGTTAAGATTGAGATGCCGCGAGAGAGATTTATCCCTTCGCGCTCGACTATATTGTTCATAGCTGCGGAACGCGAAGAAAAAAATAAGATAAAAAAAGTAACTAATCGAAAACATTTATAATCCCTCGGTTTTCGTCTAGAGGTTGTCTCTGGGCCGTGTAACGGGATTTATTCACGATTATACTGTAATATCCCTGCAGGATGACCGAGAGAATTTTTACCGAAATGAAATAAGGTATTATTGCGTGCAGACGCTCGTGAGCCGCAGCTGGGCTATTAGGAGAGAGAGCTCGGACGCTGAGAATCCTGTGTGTGGTATTATGATGAAGGTTGACTAATACGATCACGAGGATATTCGCCCAAGAGCGTGAAATTAATATCTCGCCTTGCCGACGGATCGTTCTATCTCCTCCCCGTCATCGTCGTCGTCGCCGGGTGAAACGACGAGTGAAAAACTCGCCGAGCGAATGTCAAATTTCTGTCAGTTGAACACGGTTCCGTAATCCTTGGGTAGACCGAGCGAGAAGTCCCGTTATTGCTTCCTCTACAGTTATTCCACGCGCGAAGATATCGTTAAAATCGGAGACTATCCTGGCAATGCAACGTCGTCCTCGTCGTTGAAGATCATGGAGGACCGCGTATGTCTATAAAAACAAAAATAAAAAAAAAATTAACTAGCACTGATTAACCCCAGAACGCCACACATATTTTTTCACACCATTAATCGTTGACGAAATGTTTTCTAAATATCAATACGATAATTTAATTAAAAAAAATAAACTTAGGCCATTGCTGACAATTTATATTTTTTTAAGTTTAATTATAGCTAAATCAAAATGTCATGAACTGATCATGCTAGAAACACGTCTTTGGAGGTGTAAGATAGGTTCAATATTATAGAAGTTATACGCCGATGAGACTTAAATTCACAAATTGTAAAAAAAAAATATTTTCTTACCCCCCGTATTTTTTCACCCCATTAAAGGCCCACAAAATATGTGTGTGGTTCAATGGCGAGTACATTTTTTTAAATATTAATAAGATGATTTCAATTTTTTAAAAATGGACTTCCACCACGGTATCGAGCAAAATGTATATTTGTTTGATTTAATTATAGTTAAATCAAAACGTCATGAATTGATCATGCTAGTCAAATGTCCATTTTAGATTTCGTACTGATAGCTTCAATAATCTAGAAAAGAAGTTATACGTCACAAACTTAAATTGACAAATTGTAAAAAATGAAAAATTAAAAAAAATTTAAACGGCTACGCTCAACCAAGGGTAAAAGATTAGGCGTACGTCCGGAGGAATCTCCGTGGCAAATTTGTCCGGGAGTGAGAGGAAGGAAGATAGTGATGACTCCTCGAAAGAGCGTCGCTGATTCAGAGGCGGTCGAACGAATGAAAGAGATCGCTTGATCGAAAATAATTAAGCAAATCCGGTTATAGACGAGAGGCTCTCCCTTTGTCCAGCGGTCGGAGTTCGTGTTCGCCGGGGATGAAGACGAGTCGTTTGAGCACTCCGGGGAGGAGAGCGAAGAGGAGGAGACCTGGAAATCCGAGGAGTCGTCGCCGGTAACGAGACCGACGGATGACGGGGATTTTTCCCATTCGAAAGTCGAACCGGTGTCGTCTTTCGTGTCCTACGCCTCTCGAGTGATGAAGGAACGCGAGAGAGAAGCTGCGGCACGGGAGCAAGATAAGAGAGACAAATTTCGGAAACTCATGGGTGTAATTCGAACGATATGCACATTTTTCTCACCTAAAGCAACTCCTCGTTATTTAATTTTTTTAATTTTCAAGACTTTTTAATTTAACACATTTTTATTAAATACATTTTTTTATTAAACTTATTTTTTAATTATTTTTAATAATGGTTAATTATTATTATTATACATTTTTTAAATAATTATTAATTATTATTATTATTAATGTTTAATAATTATATAACTATTGTTGTTTTTAATTATTATATTTTTCATCAACTGCTGAGGGTTGTTATTTTTATGTGTTCGATTGTCAAGATATGGCATTATTGCAGATGGAGCATTGGAGAGGCGACGGCGAATCTATAAAGACTATCTTGAGCGACGAGGAGGAAGAAGAAAAGAAGCTAAGCGACGAAGAATCGTCTAGCGACGCAAGCACCTATCTCTGCCTCAAGACCGTTCACATAAGCGACTCGCAGCTAAAACTTTTAAATATCTTCAACGATTATCCTGTACCCGAAGATCCGGGCTTGGTGCCTGGATTCTGGGTGCTCCATCAACCGCCGGTGAGCTACAAGGACGATGGTATTCAGAAGTTCGCCGATATTGTTCAGAAGATGAGACTCAGACCTATAAATTCGGTGAAAGAGATGCTTCGAACGGACACGCTGAATTTGAGATATTACGGCCTCGACCCTAGAGTCGTTCGGCCAATTTGCGAAGCTATTCGCGGCAATACTTCCGTTCAAACGATAGACCTGACGGTGGGTGGAAATGCGGATTATCGACGGCATGTTATACCAGCTCAGTCGGTAAAAAAAACTGCAATGCATTTTTTTTATTGCTAAAACTCTTCGGTTTATTTTTTTTTATCGAATTCCATTGCATCTATAAATTCTGCAGTATCCTGTTTCCGTCGAACGCCGAAGATTCGTCATCCATAAAAAAATAGCAGGGCAGTTTTTGTTACCGACAGCGATATTTCACATGCCGTTGAATGAAGCGTCATCGTTATTTGTAAATTTGAAGCTTGAAAAAAAAGTTATTGCAGGACAATCGTTTGACCGTCGACGCGTGCTGCGGACTCAACGATTTATTGGTGTCGAACGGTATCATATCGTGTCTCAGACTCTCCGGGTGTCGAATCGGTGCGGAAGGTGCAGAGAAATTGGAGGATGGCATCGCAACTGCTCCATCACTCGTGGAACTCGATCTGAGTCGTTGCGACGTCGGCGACGAAGGCCTGAAACACATAGCGAGTTCTATTTATCAGAGCGACGTACTGGAGAACGTTAATTTATCGGGCAATCGTCTTAGCGACGATAGCGCTGAATATCTGAAGACTATACTCACCCAAACCGATACTCTGAAGCGTCTCGATCTGTCCTGGAACTCTCTGTCCGGTAGAGATTTTTCGAAAATGTTTTTTCAAGGTTTAACGAGAAACACGACTCTCGAGTATCTCAACATGTCCTGGAACGATCTCGGCAGCGATTGCGCCACGTTCCTGTGCTCCTTTCTGGCGAAATCGCAGAGTCTCCGTGAACTCGATTTAACAGGTAACTCTTCTCGAGCACCGACGAACGACGCGTTGCTTGATACCCACATAGCACGGAAATATTTTTGAAAGGTTACCATTTTTTTATATTGAAAATGTTTCACCAATATTAAGAAATATTTGTACGCTTAAGAAAGATTAAGTATGTTTCTGAAATATTTGAGAAACGTATCTGTTAAATACGGCAATATTATGATAGAATATTTCAAAATATTATTTTCTTTATATTTCAGAAATATTTCCTAAGATTTGAAAGATTGAAAATATTTCTAAAATTATTTCAAAATATTGCGTGCTATATGGGAGCACGGAAATATTTTTGAAAGGTTAACATTTTTTTTTATATTGAAAATGTTTCCCCAATATTAAGAAATATTTGTACGCTTAAGAAAGATTAAGTACGTTTCTGAAATATTTGAGAAACGTATCTGTTAAATACGCGAATATTATTATAGAATATTTCAAAATATTATTTTCTTTATATTTCAGAAATATTTCCTAAGATTTGAAAGATTGAAACTATTTCTAAAATTATTTTAAAATATTGCGTGCTATATGGGTAATGTCCGAAGAACTTTTCGCAGGTAACAGGTTTACGGCGACCGAGGGAGAACAGATTGCCAAAGCATTGTCGAAGAACGTCAGCCTGGAGGTGCTTCGGATCGGGAATAATCCCTTGGAGCCGGCAGGTGCGTTGGCTCTGGTCAAGGCTCTGATTCCCGAAAATTCGCCCGGACTGCAGTTGCGGACGTTGGATCTGCAGAACGTCTGGGCAAACAAGGACATCGTCCAAACGCTGGAGACGCTCGACAGGGAGAGGCCTTCGTTGGATGTCACGATCGGCGGAATCCTGAGCAATTACAAACTCGTTGGACCGAATCCCAGAAGGATATTTCTCAGAAGAGCGAACTACGAAGCTATGAACACGAAGAAGAAAAAGCTCAGGAGGGACTTCGGACATTTTGTGCTGACTCTCGAGGACGAAGAAGTACCCAGAGGTCTTGAAAATTGCTCCAGAATGCTCTTAAGATTCGCGACGATTGCTCGAGTACGAATCGTTTATCTTCTGCAGCAAAGTTCGAGCAGTCGGTGAAACGATTCAAGCTCAAACTATCGGATTCTCTCGTCGACGAGATTGCGAACGCTTTCGCGGTTCGCCGAGGCTTCGTCGATCAGGCGGCTTTGAAGGAACTTTACTTGAAGGAATTTCCAGACACGCAACCTCCGCCGCCAGTTCCGGAGACGAAGAAGAAGAAAGCTGGCAAAAAAAAGGCCGCCAAGTGAAATTCTCCAACATAAAATACGTTTTTCGTATATGTCGCTGTAAAAAAAAAATCGGTATGAAAATTTTCATTAATACTCGTCCCAGATCCAGTCGGTAGCAAAAACTGTAATTAAGCATTTTAACAGTGCAGACCATCTATGATTATATGTACATTCTCACATAACAACAGATGTCAATTCAGCTTCATCTAAGAAGTCGCTTTTGGTCATAGATGGTCAGCAGATCTAATCAATTACAATCTTCATTACCGACCGCGGTAATCATCGATACATGCGGGATCGCCGATCAGAAAAAAATGTACATCCTTAAATTAGTCGATACTTTTATGCTTTCGTAAGTGCAATTTTACAATAATAGAAAATATATCGACTATCTTACAAGTGTTTGGAAAAAAGTATAAATATTAATTTAAAAAAAACAACAAAATTGGAATATACGAGTTACCGATAATACAGGTGATTTAGAGACTAGTGTGAGTGTTGTGAGATTTACCATAAGTTAGATTAATCAATCGAGATAAAATATTCTCGCGGCTATGTCGTCGACGATCCGTACACTTGGCAATTTGCCAGTGATGAGTCTGCACGATAAGCAATTCCAGAACCTCCGCTATTTCCGGAGCCGACACAGCTCCAGGAAGATCCTGCTTGTTGGCTAGCACAAGGAGATTGGCGCCTTCCAGTCTCTCCTCTTCGAGCTTTTCTATAGACATTTTCTGTATGAAAGCTTTCCTTCCCACCACCCGAAACTCAGTCTGTAATAAAAACTGTAATTATGTATTTTAACAGTGCAGATCATCTATAATTAAATTTAAATTCTTATATGAACCAGATATCCATCAAACTTCATTCAAGGAGTTGCTTTTGGTCATATATGGCCATAAAAAAATAATCAATTACAGTCTTCATTACCGACCGCGGTAATTATTAATACATGCTGGATCACCGGTCAGAAAAAATCGCACATCCTCAAATTAGTTGATACTTTTACGCTTTTATAGTTGCAATTTTACAATGATAGAAAATATACCAACGACCTTACAAACCGTTGAAAAATGCACGAACATTAATTTTTAAAAGTGTGAATAAAAAATACAAAAATTGGAATATACGAGTTACGGATATTAATGCAAGTGATTTAGGAACTAGTGTGAGTGTTGTGAGATTTACCATAAGTTAGATTGATCAATCGAGATAGAATATTCTCGCGGCTATGTCGTCGACGATCCAATTGACACCCTCCAAAAGATTCTCCGCCGTGACAGCCGAACACTTGTAAATTTGCCAGTGATGCGTTTTAACGGTAGGCAGTTCGAGAACCTCGGCGATTTCCGGAGCTGACAGAGCTCCGGGAAGGTCCTGCTTGTTAGCGAGAACGAGGAGACTGGCGCCTTCCAGTCTTTCCTCCTGGAGCAGCTTGTAAAGTTCCGCCTTGCAATCCTCCAGTCGCCGTCTGTCCGCGCTGTCGACGACCCATATCAACCCGTCCGTTGACTCGAAGTAATTTCTCCAGTAGGAACGCAGAGACTTTTGTCCGCCCACGTCCCAGATATTCAACTTGTATATGCCGTGCTCCAGAGTCTTTATGTTGAAGCCCAGGGTCGGAGATATCGTGTCTATCGGCTCGCCGCTTATTCTCTTAAGAACCGTCGTCTTGCCGGCGTTGTCCAGTCCGCTGCGATTACGAAAAGTCAAAAAACTGTTCGTCATACATAACCTAAAACGAGACCCAGCCTCGGATTTACTCACAGCATGAGAATCCTCATCTCCTTTTCCTTCTGCTTCAACTTCTTCAGTACCGTCAGCAAACCCATTTTTCGTCCGCTTGTTACTCGGAAATATTGTATTTATTGACAAACTGACATTTCACGCGGTTTCACGCAAAAGAGTAACGCGAATTCGAACTGTCAGTTCGACATAACCTAGCTTCTGGATTTCCACCAATCAGCGCGATCGCTAGGGCGAGAGTGCTGCATGCGATCGACGGTATTTTTTTTTTTTCGTTAGTCGCGAGACCGTTTATTAAAATAATTTCGGTATCTCAACTGTCGCAATGTTTAATGTTTAATGTTTAATGTTTAATGTTTAATGTTGCTTCACGAATGAAATGATCCGGTAAACGGTTCGGGGAGTATTATAGGAAGGAGGGTCATTAATGGTTTTTCGTCGCCCATAGCGGACAGTGAGCGGTATTCATTTAATTTGCTTTATTAGAAATATAGTACAACACGTCGGCTGCATCAGACAGGTATACGCATACTATGTACTACTATTTACAACAAAGTGAACAAGGTATTTATGAATAACATAATGAAAATAGTAACGTTTTGTTTCGTGAATGCGGATTTGCCCTCAAACTGTAGAATCCTGGTCCATCAAACGGTGAGATAATCGGAGGGATTTGGTGCAACGCAGTCCCAAGATTCGTTAGTTGCGTCGAGAATGTTGGTGGTGACGACGTCGTGATGTGGATAACAGGGGTGCCACCAATCCAGCACTTTGAGGTCGACTACTCCGTTAAGTATTATCACCTGCGTCGGAGTTTTCGGGATGTAGCTCGTTCCGAAGCTCAACTGAATACGATGATGATCGAATCCCGGGGACAAGTTTACTTTTACCGTTTGCAGCGTGAGTCCAGTCACCAACGGCACCATGCCGTATTTCAAGCAAGACACCTGTAATTTAGGATTTTCGCATTAGATGGGCCGTTATCGTTCGTTCGCTCGTTGATTTATCGGGACGAATGCGTACCCGTAAAATTCGACAACCATCTTCCGTATTGGCCGACACGTTCTCCAGCATCTCCACGACATCGTTTTTCTCGTTGTCCCAGTCCGTTTCCTCCCGCCGATCGGCAGGAGCTTTCTTCGATATTTCCTTCAGCTTGAAATAGAAGTACCAGCGGATTTCGCCTTTCTGTAAACAACCCGGAAAACAAAAATTTGTGGTAATTTGTGAACATTTGTAGGAATTCGTAGAAATTTGTAGGAATTTGTAGAAATTTTTTTCAATCAGTCCCGTCTTGCCGGTAACGAAAGGTTCGGGAACGCGCTCCTGAGATTGTCCTGTTTGTACCTTATGCCACATCAAACAGCAACGTCTCTTCACCAAAGAATGGGGCTCCTCTTGCTGCAAATAAGAATTCGTGCCGGTTCTTTGACGCGCCGAAAAATACATCAAGTGCAAGGCTCTGATGACGCATGCGCGCAGACCGTACGGCCGCATCATGCAGGCCGGTCGCAGTCGAGCAGGCAGTTGAACATCTTTTGTATAAAATCTGAAAAAAAAAAAAAAAAAAAATTACTCATACAATCTAGACATTTTTTTGCTGCTTTAATTATATAGTCGCGTTATTACCGTTTGTACAGGTGGAACCAAAATTTTGCAGTTTTCACAACGTGATAAGAGCTCCTGCAGATACTCGCAAATTTCCCAACAGCTTCGGGCTGTATGTACTCGGATATGAGGAACCACAGATCCAGCGGATAATCCACCCCTGGGAAATCATTTAATTTCGCGTGTACATCAAGGAGGCTCTAAAAACTCGTTGGCTTACGAAAATTCGTGAGTTACCAGTATCGTCCGAAGGGGAAACCTTCAATTTTGATTTTCTCCTCGCTCGCGCCTCTTTCAGCTTGGAATCCTCGTCGATTTTCGCGACGACGTCGCACGCGTCGTACGCTCCAGCTGCAAGGACGTAAACATGCGAGAAACAATGAAAACAGTCGAAACTCATCGAGACACGGATCCGGTAAAAAAAAAAAACCTAACCTTCGCACGACACAACGTTCGTACCAGAAGTCGAAGCCTTTTTCAGTCTACCGTGAAGTCCCGATGGTGAATTGGCAAAGTCATTGATCGTAACATCTTAAAGCAGAGATCAAAGGATCATTGTGACATCGGCGTAGAACGAGCGACGTTCCGGTCGTCGGAATTCGTGCGGACATGAAAAAAATACATCGAGTGCAATACAATACGGACTGTCGGAATTTTTGTTCTCAGCCCTCTTCTTCGGTGTCATCTTTTTTCCTCTCTTCTTACTCGTTCCAGGCATTTTGCAAATCTCTCCAACCCTCCCGCCACTCCAGTCACGTACATTTTATAATATTCTCTACATATGTTATGAATAACGGACGTTCCTTAAACGCTGCAGATACTCGAGTTACCACTCGACGAGTCGCCATCGTAATTCGGCTGTCGACTGACTGCCGTTGTCGGCTGACTACCCCACTTGGTCCGTCCGCCTCGCACCCCTTACCCAAGATCCGTCGTGTACCGTGCGTTCCCCAATTCATCCGTTTCTGTCGCTGGCTATATTTAAGAGAATGGGCAATACCGCGGTCGGTATAAAAACTGTAATCCCCTTTTCTGATGGATCTTGGCATATGCGGTCAAAAGAAAAGTCTCATCGAAAGCCGAGACGATATCCGCTTCCGATGATACTTTACTTTGACCTTAGATACGACAGTCTGTGAAAAAAGTTTATTACAGTTTTTACTACCGAGCGTGGTATTTCATCTGTGTTCTTATGGAGGGAGTCTCGCTGCGCGCTGACTTCGCATAAGTTCGACAACAATAAGAGAAAATTGCAAGTACTTCTTGATGGTGTAAAAATCTTTAAAAAATCAT
>JAPYZC010000581.1:0-29757 GCA_030522665.1 Ichneumoninae sp. A BG-2022a | reverse complement strand
TATATAACGTGTGCTCTCATCATTTCTTTGATCGATTCGTTGTTTAAAAAGAAAAAAAAATACTCGAAAAATCATACCACAGACTTCCCAACTCTTTTTTGAGGACTGATTCGTTTTTTGTTTGATTTTATTTTGCCTATTTATATTAGGTTACTTGATGACGATTATGTGAGTAAATACGATTAGCATAACAGCAGCGATGTACAAATAAAGAAAAAGCGTAATTATGTTAAACTGGTTTGTCTTTTTTTGTCCCATCATCAACCCCTATGAAAAGTTGAAAACCTCATTTTTTCCACCGGAAGTATTTCCTGAATAACATCGAGCCGCGTTTGGGAATCTACCCGGGTGACTACTCATCCCTCTCGGATATTCATATCAGCGCAGCACTCTCTCTCTTTCAATCTTACCCAGAGTGAGTTTCTACAGGCACCTCTGCTGTTGAACGCAGTGATGTAAAATTGCCGTCATTTTATACCAGCACCAGTGACGGGTCACCTGACCGTCACATGATGTCATTTTCACGGTTTGGGGGTCGTTTGGTACGGATTGGGATTATTAGTTGGAAATAATTTTCTTAAAGTTGTATGGCTAACTTTATCCAGCTTTTACATCATTGGTTAAACTAAACGGATGAATTGCAAAATGCAGTAAGTGCAACGGCATCCAGCTGTCTGCCCAGGAAAACACAGTTTCCCCGTTAATCGCGTCCGAGCGGCCGATACGCGCGGAAGGATGGATTCTAGAAGCCGTGAACGCGAGGAAATCGGTTTACGCGGTGTAGAAAAATGCTGGGGAAAATCTCCAACAAGAATCGATGAGTAAGTGTGACAAACAATGCTTCAAAGACCAAGTAACAATAAAAAAAAAAAAAAAATGTTTCGTAAACGTCGTTGACACTCGCAACGGTTTATTTACATGATTCTAACCTCAAAATAATTTTGCAAAATATTATTCTCGCACTCCCTACAACTTCTTTGTTTTTTCGCCTTTAACAGCTCCGACGACGACGATGAAACGACAAACAAACACAAAGACGACCCGCTTCACGGCGTGAAAAAGAGAAAAAAGAAAGACAAGAAGAAAGTAAGTTATTTTCAAGGCAAGGGATCTTTTTCGTCTGAAAAAATCTTTATCAAGAATTCTAAAAGGAAAGCGTCCTACAAATATATTGATATTAATACACATATCGCATACAAAATATTCAGAAAAATATTTCCCAAAGTCCCCCCAACATTTTAAGTCCTTCTCTTTGCGGAACTTAGTAGAATTCTGTCCTAAGAGTGACTTCTTAAAAACTATTGGAACATGTATGTCTCGATCTTAATTTTTTAGTTTAATTAAAGAAATGTCCCTCGAACCTAAAACTACAAAAAATATTTTTGCATACATTTTTGTCAAGTACATAGAGTTCTACTCGCAACTTTCTTATATATATATATATATTTTTAATATTCTCTTACCACAAGTATGTGCATATATATTTGCAGAAAAGCAAAAAATTAAAGAAGGAAAAGAAATCGAGGAAGGAGAAGAAGAGAAAGAAGAAAAGGAAGAGAAAACACTCGGAGAGTAGTTCAGACGACGATGACGATTCCGGGGAGGAAAAGGTCGAGTGGGTGGAGAAGGGTGCAGTTTCAGAGCAGAAGAGATCTAGAAGAGATTCAAGCTCGGAAGAGAGTGGCGAGGATGGTGGGGTGGGCCCGGTCCAGAAACAGCATGTTACATTGTCAGCCAAGGACTTTGGCAAAGCCTTGCTGCCAGGAGAGGGTGCGGCAATGGCGGCTTTCGTAGCTGAGGGCAAAAGAATACCACGAAGAGGAGAGATTGGTCTTACCTCCGACGAAATAGCGTCCTACGAGTCAGTGGGGTACGTGATGAGCGGCAGCAGACACAGACGCATGGAAGCCGTTCGTATTCGTAAGGAGAATCAAATATACTCGGCGGACGAGAAGAGAGCTCTGGCAATGTTCAGCAAAGAGGAGAGGCAGAAGAGGGAGAATCTTATTCTGGGACAATTCAGAGAAATGGTTCATCAGAAACTCGCTCACGAACAGAGTAAATAATATCGCGAAGTTACGAGCATCGCGATATATTATTCAGCATTAAAGTTTGAGTATGTTACAATCGACAGACTCTGTGTATATACCGAAAATCGTGCATAACGATTAGTTCTGTCCTATATCAATTAAAATGTATTGTAAGTTCCATTTTTTATTGATCAGCAGAAGAGGAGACAGAACAGGGAGAGTCTTATCCTGAGACAATTCAGAGAAATGGTTTATCAGAAACTCGCTCACGAATAGAGCAAATAATATCGCGAAATTACGACCGACGCTATATATTATTCTAGATTAAAGTTTCAGTATGTTACTATCTACAGACTTTGTGTATATACCGAAAAATTATGCATAAGGATTACGTCTGTTCTATCTTATTTGAAGTGCATTGTAAGTGGCTTTTTTGTTTTGTAGCTATTTATTATATCTTCTGTTTGCTCTCCCATTCGAGCCACCCGCCGGTGTAATTGTAAACGCTGAAACATTCATTAAAGTATTAGGCTAGGGTAGGCTAAGAAATTAGAGGGGAGAAGACATTTTTTATGGCACTCACTTTTCGTATCCCAATTTTTTCAACTCTTCCTGGACCTTGCCGCTTCTCATTCCCGACCTGCAGCTCACTATGATCTTGGTGTCTTTTTCGGGTTTACGTTTTTCGAAGGTCTTTTCGAACGATTGATCCGACAGGGTATTCAGTAGATTGGCAACATTTCCCACTTCAATGGACAAAATAATTCGTTAAACACTTTTCATTCGTTGATGAATCATCGGAATCGTATCGACGGTATGTTGATTTTTTTTTTACTCGGTATGTGAATGCTACCGGGCAATTTGCCGGTTTCGTTTATTTCACTGGGCTCTCTGACATCGATAATGAGAACACCGCTTTTCCGGGCTTCGATGAGACCCTCGTAATCGACGCTCAGTATCTGACGATCTCCCTCACCGTCCATTATTTTCGTCGATGTTAATAAGCCGGAAGTGTTCGAAAATGTTCGAATCGGTTGTTCTGAAGAAACAATTCTGAGCAATAGAAACGCGCAAATAAATACAATCATTTTGAGGCTAGACGAACACAGGAGTTTCAACAAGCGTAGACACGACTGACAATCTTGTGACACATTCTGGCTGTCCGACAATCAAAGCTCTTATTAACACATTGAATGATTCGTAAATACCCAAACTATACGTGTCTGCTATAGGAATGAATTCAATGGAAATTTTCCACCATTCCTGGAGACTCTCAATCTATTGGGCAGCAATGAAAACAAATGTTCTTACGTTTGTTGGCTCTCGCGTTCCAAGTTCTGCACAAGCTGAAGAACACTGGCGACAAGTGTTTACGCGATAATCGAAGTGACGACAAACGATTTTTTTGTGCTATCAGCCATACGCCACGTCGCAACATATCGCGCCCTTACTGGAATACTGTTTGTTCACACGGCGTTGAGATCGAACGAACGTTGAGTTTAACCGACGTGTTTTTTTTCCCTTGTACAGAGTAAATAGAATGAATCTCGAAAACGCCGGTTGCTGCCTGAAGCAGATTGGCCAACTTACTGAGCGACTGAAATAATCTGGGCGCATATATCTTAGCGTTTCTTTAATCAAACACGCATTTTGTAATCGGTACATTGCAAGCCGCACATTTATGATGCCAATTAATGGAGTGGACAAATTCTTATGCAGCTCAACAATGCCTCGATGTTCTAACAGCTGTACGAGAATATACATACAAAAACAATGTTTCCAGTATATAAAAAAGAAAAGAAAAATGCTTGCAATTTCAACGTAACCATCCAAAAACTATCGTACATGATCTAAAAATTCGTGAATGAGAGCTTAATCCAAAATTGTACCGAAAACCAGCGGCCGGCAGATGAGCGAAAGGATTTCTTTCTTCCCGATCGGCGATATTACAGCGAGGGAACGGTAAAATTTACAAATATTCTGCGGTCTCTCTCCCTATGCTCGTTTTTTCTTTTCATTTCCAACTCTCAGCTGGATCGTGGTGTAATCCTGTTGTGAGATTCTCCGCAAGTGCTCCAAAAATGAGTGTAGCGTAATCTGATCCATTGACCAAATTCGGGAGTGTTGCGGATGACATTTCAGTCGAACGGTTTTCAAGCCCCGTGTCAAGTTTGTTCGGTCTCGTAGTTGTTACACCGTGTAACAGTTGTTTTATCGATAAACCTCCGTGCGAAGATTGATCTACGACGATCTTTTGTGATTCATCGATCCACTGATCGTTTAAGATGGTGAGTTGCGGATTGTTTTGTTAACATTTTTTTGTCGTGCATTTATTTTCCTGCGTTTCCCACGATCGTCGTGCATCCGTAGAATTTTTAACCTGTTTAACACAATTTCCAATTAACCGCGTTGCAGCAAGACCCAAATGAGGACACCCAGTGGAATGACATACTCAGACAGAAAGGCATCATTCCGGAGAAGCAGAAGGAGAAAGAGGTCAGTGAGGATCAAATAGTGAACCTCCTGGAGAGCACCATTGACAAGAGGACAGGACGTGGTACTCTATAAACGTACATTTTATTAAAACAAAATTATGAGCGACGGACAAGCTCTTTTCTATTCCGTCGATATGAAAATGGAGATGTTTTGTTACTTCAGCCGCAAACAACTTGGAGGATGCTACGCTGGACGAACTCGACGAGCTGGAAGATGAGGAGGATGAAAAAGTATTGCTAGAGTATCGTCGCAAAAGGATAGCAGAGATACAGGCTCTGACGAGCAAAGCCAAGTACGGCAGCGTCAGAGAGATCTCGGCTCAGGACTATGTGCAGGAAGTTAATCAGGCCGGAGAAGGAATATGGGTCATTCTTCATCTATACAAACCGGGGTAAAAATTAATGAATGATGAAAAAAAAATAATGACTTTTATTGGATAATTATAAAAATAATAATGTAAATTTTAGCATCTATTCACCAATTAAAGTTCTGAACTGCAATTAAAAGACCTATCTGAAACCATTTGCCACATATTTTTATTAATGATAAAAAGAATCGATGATATTTATTGAATGCTGATAAAAATAACGTACATTTTTTCAAATTATGCAGCAATTACAAAATTGCTGCATAATTTAGCTGCAATACCTTAGCTGCAATACCAAAAAAATCAATTGAAAGAACTATCCGAAACCGTATTTCGTACTATTTATAGCATCCCACTTTGCGCTCTGATCAATCAACACCTGGCCTCTCTGGCGAGAAAATATCCCGCGACGAAATTTCTGAAGAGTGTCTCGAACACTTGTATACCTAACTGGCCGGACAAAAATCTCCCGACCATTTTTATTTACAACGAGGGTACGATGCAGAAACAGATTATCGGGCCGATCGAGTTGCGAGGGATGAAACTCACGGAAGAAGGTTTGTGTATGCCATTTTTTCTTTACATCTTTTATTGCAGTAGGCCGAATTTCCATTTAAGTTATGCAAACATTATTTAGTGGTACGAATTTTAACACGATCGATCGTTGCAGAACTCGAGTGGATGCTTGGGCAGGCCAAGGCGTTACCGACAAAAATTACCGAGGACCCGAAGCCGAAAGTGCGAGACGTGTTGTTCTCTACACTAAAGAATCAAACCGACGATCTTTCGGAAAACAACGACTGGTGACGCGGCCAAAGATACATAGGTATATTTTATCGAGGATCCGTTTATAAAGCAGCACGTGCGGCGGGTGATCGGAGATCTCCGGGCTTCGTGCAATCATTCGAATTGACGAATTAACTTATGAAAACGTCACAAAATCAATCATTGACCATTTTTTTTATCAGAAATAAAATCTGACAAATATAATACGTCGCTAATTTTTTTTCACCCTACCCGCGACACTTATTTTTTTTTTATTTCGAGTTACGTACGCGTCTCGTTGATCGACCTTCCTCGAGCGCGATCTCCATTATTGATGCGCCGTTGCGTTTACGCATTTGTCACCCGATTATTCGTTAGAACACATTTCGGCCGTGTCGACGACGAGAGGGATCATTCGTCGCGGATTTACGATCGGACATTATTGATCGTACGAAAGTACCGCTTGCCTTTCGACGAGCTGAAAATTTATTCCATTGAAATGACGATGAATTATTCCCATGAGAAAAGAGTTCGATCGATACCGAACATTATCCGCAAAAATTGCGGAAAATTCGGAAAAATTGATGCGAAGTTGGGGGCCGCGACAAACGTGATGGAAATTCGATCACGTCGTCGGTACGATGTCGCGAGCGATGCAACGAGCGCAGAGACAAATGACAATAAATCGGCTGCGAAACAGAAGACGGTGGGGCAGAATTGTCGAAGAAGAAAACAAGAGCTTGTCCTCAAGGTTCTTTCCGAAGCAGATTTAGAATGGAAAGATTGCGCTTCGAAGACACTGTGCGAAGAGCAGAACGATGGACAGGATCTGAACATAGTGACAAGCTGTTTTCAAGGAGCCTCTACGGATCATCAAATCCTTTCGGCGAGCCAACTATCCACTCAACACTCTCTGCTGGAGTTCTGGTTCGACGAAGAAACTAAATGGCTGGATGTACAAAGCAGCATCGAAGTGGAGTTGCGGGAAGCCATGGAGTTAATTTCTGACATTCCCATGGTAGGTGAAATTGAAGAAGCTCCACTAACTGCCAAAGAAACCAGGAGGAACCGAAAGAGAAACTTGAAAAGTTTAAGTGGTTTTTTGGAAAAAGGTAAGAAAAAAATAAGAAACAAAAAGTATCATCAGTTTCACTATTCATTTCACAGTCAATCAAACTAAGGTGGCTTTTATTTTAGATTTATTTGGGTGTTTTACATAAAATTGTACTCTTTTATGCAGAAAATCGAGATTCTCAAACCGTTGATGAATCCGAGGTCGCTGGACAGCCGTATTGTTGTTGGGTCTGCAACAAGAGATACGCGTAATTATTGATTTTTGTAGCGTGGAGTAGGCCGTTTTTAGGTTAAACAATCGATTGAGTCCGTCAGATATCGAGAACGTTGTTCGTGTGTTCTTTTTAAGTACAGATCCTCCCTGCGTTACCATAAAAAAAAGGTTCACGGTCTCGACAATCGTACAATCGAAACGGGTGAGACTTCGACAAAAGGATTGCGCTCAAACAAGTTCACAAGGTCGTCCCGTACGAGGAACATCGAAAAAAGTTGCGCTAAGAAAATCGATTGAATCCAACACTGCGGCTTATCGATTGCGAGTCGAAGGAAATATTCGCGATGGATGATTAAATTATATATATTATTAATCTTGATATTTATTTAATTTATCGATGACGCCATAACAGCTGTTCACAGGTTACGTTTCTTAGTCAATAAAATAAAAAAGACTTGCAATCAAATTGCCGAAAAATTGTAAATAGTAACGCCGAATTTCGGTACCGGTGTATATTCTAAATACGCACAACACATCGCGCGACTAAAACCAGAATGGCGTATCTCATATACTTATGTACAGAAGATACGCCCGTATGATTTTAGTCACGCAACATGTTCACGTTAGCAATAATTTTACATGGTTTTTTTATCCTGCCGTTTATTAATTATAACTTGTAACAGTACAAAAGTTCTGTAAAGTGAAACAACCTTGACAATCGTTGAAATACGTGCAATTAGTTTCTCGAAAAAATGTAATTTATCAAGGATTGCCTTATCCAGAATAAAAAAATGTTCCAAGATTTCCCGACGACGTGTTCTCTTCACCGTTTTGTCGAACTCCTCGACCGATTAATCGAATAGTAATCGGTTTTAGAAATATCGCTTTAAAGATACCTTTAGATCGCTGTATATCGTTTCGATCGAACCCGGAAAATAATACCTGTAACGCGGTCAACTCCTCGGCCGACGGAAAGGCGCTTAGCCGTTTTCACGAATATCCTTATTCAGCGTTCTACCGAATTTGCTGACCTTTGTACCGGTTCAGTTTATCCGGAACCCACACGCCATAATTCGCCCTTATCGCCGAGTGAGCTGAGTGGCTTGAGTGAAAATTACAACATGAGCAGTGTATAATTTATACACAAAAGGGGACCCTCAAAAATTAAAGGCGCCGATGACTAATCGTTTCTTACATGAATACATCGATCATGGAAAGCTCGGATGTGCAGATGAATGCGCGTATCCGTTCAATAATGTCATTATCATTATAAGTTTCAATTTCGCTTACGCAGATCTTATGAAATCGCCAATTGTTCAAACATCCTTTATAGTATACATACTTTCTCGGCCACTTTCGGCGCGATTACGTGATACGGGTTTTAAGTTTTTTTTTGTATCAAGTAATAAAATTACGTACAGGTCACACAGCCAGTAAAAATTTGCTCGTCTTCTCGTGTCTTACAAAGTTCTCGGCGCGATGAATACTCACAAGAATTTTTCAATTTTTGCGTTCCTTGCGATGTGCATGTGCCTTACGCTGCCCGCGTTCGCCGATCTGGTCGACAAAAAAATCTACATAGTTCGTCGAGCGAAGGGTCCGTCGGAGGGCGCTTTTTTGATCAGCACCGGAGTGGCTCTTAACGAGGAGGGTGAAGAAATTTCGACCGGAATATTCGCGATCTTGCCATTTTCATGGTCGTCTCTACTCAAGAAGCACATCCCGGCAAACTCTAGTTCCCTTGACGTTTCCCTCGACAAAGTACCGGCGGCTGGCTTGATCGAAATCCTCAACTACCGTCCGGGTATGTAAATAACCGATTTTTCGTAAATAACCGTTTTATGTATATCCGGATTTTTTTTCAGGATTGTACTCCGAAACTTTGCCACTCTTGTTGGCTAAATCATCACCCAAAAAAATAGCCAAATCGCTTCCGGTCGATCTTCTGGAGACCCTGACGCCCGAAGCTCGAAAGAGGATCGCACGAGAAGACTTGGAGGAACTGAAGAAAATTTATGACTCAATGAAAAATTCCGTATGACGTGTATGTTGATGAAAATTAATCTATGGATCGTTCTTCGTTGTTTTAATTAAATGTACAGTGGATGTACTGTGGGACTTTTATGTTTTTGACGGTTAGAAGCATTTTTTTCCCCTCTTTGCATCATGCGTACCGTTATGGATAACAGTCGCGTTCAAGTGTGAGTCCTAATAGCCAGGAGAACCGAGAGATATCCCATAGAATTCATGAACCACTGCAACAGATGAAACGGTTGAAAGTGAACGACGTTAAAAGCGCACAAGTTTTTCCGAAAGGAAGTCCATATAGGAGATTCCAGTTACCCCCTTGAAGCACGAGAGTGACATTACGAAGAACCTTCCAGCGGTTACCTTCAATGGCACCCTCGATCGTAGAATCGGTAGTATAAGAGTTTTGGCGACCTTGGGCTCTTCTCTGTGCCAATCATGCTCATACACGACTCGGCCAACATTTACTCCCTTATAAAAAAAAAACAAAAAAATTAATAAGCAACAACAATAATTCATAAATTCGCGTCACAAATTAATATACGCAGAAAAGAGAAAACACAAACCTCTTGCAATAGTTGGTCCCCGATCCAACAGTACAGATAAAAATTGAACACCATCGTTCCCATGTAAATGATGTTGATGAAGAGGTCGAATAACTTGCTAGTCTCATTCGACTGTCTCACAATAATAATAATAATAATAATTTTTTACATCGTGCACAAATATTATACCTATTTCGAAAAAAATTGAAGAAATTAATTAATGTCCCTACCATGGTGATAATATATCCAACCCCGCAAAAATGCACAGTACTCGTTATCAATCGCAACATTATGATGCCATTAAATACGTCGTCTACGATTTCCGCGTATCTGGGGAAAACACAGATCGTTATAAATGACATTAGTTGATTTTTTTTTTACCGGGAAGTAGAACATTTGTTTTTTAGTGAGTTTCCGTACTTGCTAAGAGAAACGTGACGATCGACAATGCATTTTAGACACGGACAGTGAATCGCAACATTTTCCCTTGGATCATCGGTCGACGTTCTTTCGTGTCTTGTTTTACCCTCGAAACGTGCTATTATTTTGCATAGCACGGCCAATTGACCACACCCGTGGAACACTGAGAGCATGAAAAATCCATCGATACTGGTGATCATCATTGAGCACAATAAACCCATGATAGTCTGCACCGCGTAAATGATTTGATAGTTTGGCGATACGCTAGTATCGAATGGATAAAGTCCCTTGTTCGGTAATCTCGTCAGTGTCATGTTTCCCTTTATCAGCATCATCAAAAGCGGTTCAGTGTAATATCCTAAAAAAATAAAAATAAGAAATAAAATGTAAGTACACATTGACGAGTAAGAGCTGTGACACTGAATGTAAAAATTAAATGTACACCTTTGCCCCTTGATATTTCAGAAGATATGGAAGATTAAAAAATGACGAGTCAATCGGATACATAAAGAAATCTGAATGCCGTTTTAGGTCCTGTTAAGCTCCAGATTTTGTTAAGACACTACAATCTGGACTTGTCTTTTTTGTGGAGCAAGGATTGCAGTTTTTCATTTGCAAACAAAAAAACTGAAAGCGCAGAATATTCCACGAGATTGAAATTCTTACCCATGCAACACATGAAAAAGAATCCGATGAGCAGGGCAGTGATCATCCTCGTTTTGCTGCCGTACACAAACATCGGTTTCCTGTCGTCCTCGGACAGATTGACGGATTGGCCCCAATCCTCGTAGATCCTCGTGAGCAAAATGTTTACGCTTCGACTCTTGTATTTGAATATACAGAATTGTATTATCGCGTATATTATTGGAGTATTTTCTGTTAAGACAGTGAGCGGACGATCGAGGGGATCGTCGGAGCAGGTGAAGAATACTCTGATGACCGAGTGTGCCCAGTAAACGAGCATGATTACCAGGCACAGTAGAGACTTGATATTCGCGAATTTATCGTTTATAGGGCATAGCCCGAGGACCCGAAGAGGAAACTCGCTGTACTTCATTTCCCACGCGAATCCTCTTCGCGCTGCTTCCTCCTCGTCCACCGGATATCTCAACGACGCCAGAAAAACGATCGTCGATCTATGAATCGCGAGTGTCGACAGACGAGAGAAAAAACCTGAGCGAAAGTTCGAAAAATTGTGTGACGTGAATCTAAACGTTTTAGGAAACCCAAACATCATCGGCGACGCTGAGCCGTTCGCTCGGTCGAAAACTATAACCGGAAGTACGAAGACCGAAGGAAAAAAAACAATAAGTCGTCGGCTAGTTAAACCCAACTCAACTGTGAAGTTACACGTTTACACGAACGTCTTTGGTACAATTGGATCTTACGAGCTGTAAGAGATGAAACGTCGTCTTTCCAAGACTGGTCGTAGTAGACTGACCGAGTGTAAAGTAACTTTATACTGCCTTCCTGTTTTACGCGTATTATTTCCGTATCCGACAAGTATAGCAATTGTCTTTCCTCGAATTCGTAATGATGGCTCTTTATGAGCAGTGTTCGCCGAAATAAGTCCTCCGCGGGGTAAGGGTGAAATAATCGTTTGTTTACGCCCCACGTAATTATCGAAGCCGGCCAGAATCGCACGTGGTCGTAGGTTGACACATGAATTATGGGTACATCGTATACGTAATTTACGAAAAGGTTCATTAATTTTTTAATACCAGAGAAATACCCTTCGGATCCTCGAACGGTTTCCCGATCGGGTCGTCGTGTCGGCTGCTGAGTATCTTACGGCCGATCATTCGCAGAGGCACCAAATAGGCGATTATACAACGAAAAAATAAATTTAACACGATCCACGAACGATTAACAGCCGAGAAAGAAATTTGTAAATTTTTCATACGAATTCGGGTGTTCCAAGGCAGCTTGTAAACCAGAGAATAATATATATTTATGACGCGGCACACGTGTGCCAGCCGATGAATAAGAAATTCGTTTCTACAGCGTGCTGATAACGACGGTCGCGTGACGGGAAAAGAATTACAAACATTTCCGGCATCTCGACGTCCGACCGGTTTCCGCGGTCGATAAGCTATTATCCACAAAAAAAAACCCTCTGTTCGTCAACGATTTAGCCTAGTCTATGGGAATCTATGGCGACACCCCTAAACGATGATACACGCGTGAACCGTTCATATTCAAGGGTATTTCCTAAAAAAAAATATGATGCGACACAAATAAGGCAACAGTATGTTATTCGGTAGGGTAGGGAATCGGCTGGCCTTTTTGTACGTAAGTGTAGTGGGACATTTATATCTTCGATTTTATGCACTGAAAACAGTTTGCTCTAATGTGAAATCGTATTTTTGCGATTACAATCTAAAATATTGGGTTCGGAGCAAAATGAACGTCATATTCGTGATCAAGAGGCCGCAATATTTAAAAATGACGTTTCGTGGCTTGCCTTTTCAGGGGATATGCGGTTTCGGCATTACTCTTTTTGGGTGATAATCATTGGGGGATAACCGTTCGTGGACTATGCTACCCTACCGTTCAGTTCTTCGGTTCTCCGTAGATCGTAGCGCCACATTTTCTGAGTACGATTTTTCGAACCCGTATCTTGTCTACTAACAAAAAAGTCCGTACCTTAGCCTAGACTTTCTTCATATAGCGATCTCCTGCCGTCGTCCCCGCTGAAAAATTTGAGATAAAAAACAGAAATAAAAATCACCGTACGTATACACGGCTTACCATCCCCCGACGGTACACGAGCCTTCGTAAAAATCGATGGTTTGATTAAATAATCATAACGAGCCTCGCTTCGCTCACGTCTTTTCTCCTCGCTGAGTTCTTCGTTCGGTCGTCCGCATACATAATACTACGGGACTGTCGAGGGCCCGAGGACGGGTGGTACGTTTCTACGTGCCGCCACCACCGCGTGGCTGCAAGGCGTGGGGCAGCCTCTTTTCTCTCTCCACGGCGATTCTATCTCGTACTTGCGCCTCGCTCTGAAAAAGAAACGAGGGGTAAGAGCGAACGAGCCTTGCCGGCGGGAGGGGGCGGGGAGTAGGGAGGGGAAAGGGTAGCGCGTGAGAGAGTGCAACGTTGGATGCTTTTCCCGTCTTGTTAAGTTCCGCCTCGGACTAAACCCCTCGTTTTCCTTTGCCCCCCCCCCCCCCCCGCCGACGACGCTCCGCTTGTCTCTCTCCCATTTTCTGCACATCCTTTTCCATTCGCGTTTCATCTCTCTTCCTCTCGATTTCTCAACAGTCTTCCTTCGCTCAGCAGTCAGCGAGCTTCTGCAAGCCTCAAACTATCGCAGTTGTGTCGTGTCTCGTCTCGTCCGCACTCCAGCTCCGTAAACCCGTCTCGTCCTCACTCGCGGGCACAAAATCTCTCCGTCCTCGGCCGCCGTTCCCTCGTTCACCCCGACACACACATTCTCTCAACGGCTCGGCGAATCTCTCCTCTCCTGTCCTCTCGCTTCTAGGGGAAAGACCACGCAGGACGGATGGCGGTTTCATCCGCCGGTGGCGCGGCCGACGGCCAAAATCAAAATCAGAGCTAGCGCCGGAACCGCCGATGCTCCAGTAGTCGCCCGGTCGCTGTCACGGGCGTAGCTGGATGCTGGATTTTTTTCTCCAGGGTGGCTGCCCTTTCGCTGCTGCACCGTGACTCGCCGGGATCGCGAGAACCGAGGAGGATTTCGCGACGGTTATACAGTAGGTGTAGAAGTAGGATTAGGTGTAGATGGAAAGTCAGGGGAGGATTTATCACACGCACGTTGATACCTCTCGAGCCTTTGAGAACTGATCCTCGGTTCTGAGAGCAGCCAGGGCAGCTGCCGGAGACATTGGAGCTTTTCGTGACAAAACAAAAACGGAGGATCGAAGAACGAAGGAGTGTTGGAGTATCGAAAGGGAAATAAAAACGAATAAAACGAAAAACGTATCTCGAGAGGAGAGACGGATACACGAAGCTTCGCGTGCGTGGTGACGTCACGCAAAAACTCGTGAAACTAACAGCGAATACGATGCTTTCCTCTGTTCGTGAAACGGTCGTGAGGAAGTAAAACATATAGGTTAGTATATGCGTATAGGTAGTTGTACACACACACACATATATATACGTATATATACATAAAATATGTATATATATATATATCGGTGCAAGTGAGAGAACTCTGTGCTCTGTGGTGCAGTGCGGTGCGATAGAATTCGGGATGAGGCTGTGCCGGGGAAGCGTTTCGTGTGCTGCACCGTGACGCTGCGCCGACAGGTGAGTCCACTCTTTGATATTTTTATATCAAATTAATGTCAATATCGTCATATGTCTTTTTTTTTTAATGAAAGTATCGAACGACCTTCCGATACTTCCATCGATTCGTGAAGTTTTTTTTGTCAACCGACGAGATTAGTGTATTATTATAAATTGCATCGAGATAAATGTGTCGGACGAAAAAAAGATTAAGTGGACGAGGCGCACGGGAGAAGTGCGACCGGAGTGTTTTGCGGTTAGTCGATAAGGATTACCAGGAGACGAGAGGGTAGGAGAGCAACGTTCCCATCGGCGAAAAAACGTTCATCGACTTTGTTTCGCAGCCTCGTCAAACTTCGATGTGCTGCGAATCGTGCTGGTTCTAAAAAATAAGAAAAGTTACTGGGTGGCAGCGTGCGCCGGTATAACTATATATAGCAAGTACGTGCATTTTCGATCTTTCGAAACTTCTCGAGAGCCTGCGAGAGATCCTTGCCATTTCGTATTTTCTTATAAAAAAAATTCATTCCTCGATTTTATCGCGGCAAAAACGGTACGGACAGCCGTTTGTGATAATTAAAACGAGTGACGCGCGAAATATGTCGGAATACGATACTTCGTACGCGGGTTCGTATGGTTCGATTATTCGACAAAATTTAACGATTATTTGACCAACTTATGATTGGAACATTTGTTGTCTTATTTAAACAATTCAATCGTTGGAAAATAATTGATTTAACGTGACCATAAAAATTTACGTACAGTCGCATCGTTAAATTAAGCTTGTTCGAAAAATTCTTAAGGACGAAAAAAGAAAGGGTGTATAGTTTTATAATAATAACCTGGTAGGCCTGTCGTCATTGGCAAGCACGTGGTGCTGGGTGAAAAAAGGTGTACGCGAATAGAAGATCTAATGATACACGCGGAGAGTCCACGTTACAGCGTCGCTTCCACGGTGGGCAAGATGGCGGATGCTGTAACACGTGCTCCTTCACAATTATTTCACGACTTTTCGCGACTTTTCGATCAACTTGCGTTTGAAAGGTATTTTTTTGTGTGACATAAACAATTCAATCGTTGGAAGACTATTGATTTAACCGGGAGAATTGAAATTTTCGTCCGATCGCATTGTTAGGTTAGATCTTTTCGAGGCGCCGGAAGGATCTTGAAAAAAAATTCACTTAGAAGAAAAACGGGGAGGTGGATATATAGTGTTACAATAATAAACCTAAGAGGCCTGTCGTCATTGACGAGCACGTGGTGCTCGGTGGAAAAGGGTTTACGCGAATGGAAGATTTAATGATGCACGCGGAGAGTCCACGTTATAACGTGGCTTCCATGGTTGGCAAGATGGCGGACGTCGTATCACGTGCTCCTTCACAATTATAGTTCATACACGTATATACGCATGCATGTGTATATGTACTAAACCTCTATAAATCTATGCACCCCCTAAGAACACCATTTTCCCCTTCGCTCTCGTATCTATGTTCGTATTTGAACGCATACACGCGCGGATGAATATATACCCCGGTAGGAGGGTCGCTTCGTTAGTCTTGCTCGAACCCTTTGTACAACTGTGTAAACGCAGATTAATAATTGCCAGTAGAACACACGGAGTGTGTCAAAGGAGGAGAATCAAAGAGTAACGGCGGCTGAGCTACAGCAGGTGAAGAGGATCGAGGAATCCAGGTCTCCGCTGTATATATATACATACATACATACATACATATGTGTTCACGTATATATAGCGTAGAAAATCCACTGTGATCCCCCTGGTCAGTATATATGGCCCGATTTAATCCGCGAAGTACTAGTGGAGATCGATTTAATTCCATTTTTTTTTTCATTCAAACTGAATATACCGAAACAGGTGTATGTATCGTGAAACGAAGTGGAGACGCGTTTTGTCAATCTGCTATCTAAAAATGATATATACACGATATCGATTTCATTTTTTCTGTTTTACCTGTAACACCGGGACGTGCGTTTCGAGTGGGGTGACGAAAAGTCGAGGGAGTCGATGTGTGAGGTGAAAGAGTTAAAAATATACATATATATGCATGGATTCGAAATTGTCGATACGATATGGTACGTCCCGTAAAGTTATCTCGCAAAGTGCATTTTCTTTTTTTCCTCTATCAATTCATTTAATTTTTTTTTATACTTTCAAAATATTCGCGTTACTCATATTTCGACGGCTAAAATTACGAACGGAATTGGCGATGCGCTTCGAAACTTCACTGAGAGCCATCGATACCAGTTATCGTGACGGGATTGGCGCGCTGGTGGGGGGGGGGGAGGGGGTCGGAAGGGGAAAATTTATTGGGATTTCAGTTTCGTCGATGCTTCGCGAAACCTTTGTACAATTTGCACGATAATCGCTGCATACCGTTTCGGTTCGATGCAATCGTCAGGACTCTTGTATCGCGAGACCTCCCTTGACTTCATTAACTTCGATGAGAAAACGACTGGTCGGAGTACCTTATGAAAGTCATCGAGGACTTTGGTCAAATTTAAGCAACTGCCAACGTCTGATTTTTTTAACGTTCACAAGAACTATTTTTACATTTTATTTTAATAAATGAACAAAAACCCATTTTGAAAAAAAAAGTCCGTATATATATATATATATATTTATAATATATACGTAAATACGGAAATGAAAAGTTAAGTAAACATGGACCGACAAAAATTCCAGTGAGGCAAATATAGAGAGTAAAAAAATGTAGAGAAAAAATCCTACGACTTTAGCAGCGTCGAACGAGGAACGATTTCTTCAATTTAAATGTCGTCGCGTAGATAAATTATGGTGTGTATCTAACACACCATAGGGAATTTACGATTAGTTATCGATAGGACACGACTGGCAGTGATGCAGCGTTTTCATTGCGGCTCACGTCGTCTCGATTTGACTCTCTGTGTCTGCGCGCCTCAGCTAATTCCGTTAGGGGTTACGGTCGGGCTATGGTCAGACAGGCGTTCTCTCGTCGACTACTCAACCCTCCGCTCTCTTTGTCTCTCGCGAGCTTGTCGATCCATTCCACTTGTGGGTGTCCCTCGTATCCCCGTGTCATTATCTCCGATATAATCCACGCGACAATATCGGGCTTGCACCGACAATAGACTCACTATACATAGACACCCTTTGCCCTACGAGGTTGCCTTTTTATAGCACAAAGAAGACTCAATATTTTTGACCAATTTTATTTTTTCGTTTTACACTTTTCTGAGGCTCTTTATTTTTTCTCGCATAACTTTTTTTTCGGTAAAAAAATTATTATCAGAAATAGCCAAAAATATATAATTACAAATTATGATTATAAATCATAAACAGATAAAAGTAAAAATTTATCATTTAAAAATGATTTTTCTGCGATGCTGAGAGTCTTGTTCCCAAGTTAACATCCTTTGAATCGTTCCAAGCGACAATCGCTTCGACTGTTTGTTCCACCCTCTCCTCGTACCTTCCACCGATAGGGTGTGGGTGTGGGATGGGGGATAACCGAATAAAATTTACCGTTGACACTCGGAGTATTTGTCCTCAAACACGTTTACAGGTTGGTTTACATTGAGCATGGACTAATTTACGCTGAGCAAATGAAACCCCCCCGCCCGCCTTCTACTCACCGTTTGGTGCAGCATTAATGCCACGGTGCAGGACCGTTCAGTCCGGGTCGAGGCCGTACGCACGCGATGCAGATTCTCTCCCTGCTAGAGAGCCTCGACCGGCGGCGGTGTTCCTCCTTTGCCGCGTGCCCGCTTTTGTAATATGGATACAGCCCAAACTTTACGCTCCCTCTGTTCACGAGAACATTGTGCGAGCGCGCCCGCGCGCGCTACCCTCCCAGGCTATGAAAACGTCAGAGATACATGGGGACTGGTTGGGGAACTAGGGAGAAGGGGGAACCCGCAGCGGAGACAGTGTTTATGCCAAAGATACAACTTTGGTAATACAAAAACTTTGTCAGCTACAGCGCGACGGAGAGTGCGGTCTATATAAAGTTAAGGACTTAAAAATAAATATAAAAGATAAGCCCTGTATACCGAGCCTGTATGTGTGTGCAGTTTTCAACGCTTTCCATATGCAAATGATTGTCGACGACAAAACACGGTCATTTTTGTGAAATCAAATTTTCAGGGATTTCTTCGCTCAAATTATTGTTGAATGCGTTACAACGGAGAAAAAAAAAATTGTTCAGGGATCTTCCGTGTCCAAATGGTTTTCGAATGTGTCGGCAGACGAACGAAAATGAAATAGGAACGCCGAGGCGTACACATTCGATTTGTGGATGTGGTTACTGTATATAGGTATGTACAGCGCGAGCGCTTCTCATCGGGATTCAATTGACCGTGAGACCAATGAAGACCGTATTCGTTTTTATTGGCAATCGTCGTGGCTGCGCGACGACCCTCGCCGCTTTCCGTGGAAAATTGTTATCCTTCGTCCTTTATTCCGTCAGTCGTTCGCCGTCCTAGCAGTTCCTTCTCGTCCTAAGCACTGTGGACTCACTTAACCGGCTGGTTTCGTCCTCCGTCCAGCTTCCGAATTCGAATAGACGAGCAGTCCTGAGACGGGGGTCTAACACGGTACTCGAGGAGGATAAAGGGAAGCGGGGGGGTTCGGTGGATGGAGCAGACGGAAGCCACTCGCTACATCTTTCTTGCAATCCCGAACCAATACCAAGATCCCCCTCCCCCCGACGGTGTTCGACGTTCGACGTGACTGTAATGTCGATGAGGCACGCTCTTGTTTCGCTGGTCAGAATAGACCCACACTGGTTTCGAGTGTGACGAGTCGGAAGGGAAGAGGTGAACAAATTTGTTGATAACAAAAAATTACCGACTTTGTCTCGCGAAGATTTCCCGCGGGGAACGGAGAGAGGGTGTTAAAATATTTTTTCAAGATTTATTTTTTGGAAATTTTTTTTTTAAGGTGTACCTGAGATGGTTTTTACTGGATTATTAAATTATCGATTAATTACAAGATTATCCTACCGAAAAAAGTAATAAAAAATTTAAAGTTTGTGTCCTTCCGCAATCGAATAATCGCGATGACTCGGATTTGAACATGTAAAAATATTGAAATTAGACGAAATTAGCAAAAGCTTCGCGCCATGTTGCTCCGGCTGGGATTATATACATATATGTATAGAGCCGATCGACGACCGTACGATCGTCGACCGCAAAAGTCTCCCGAAAATGAAAGGTCGTCGAACGAGCTATCGAGTGGAAGTTCATGCTCTCGCCCGCTGTAAGAGTTCCGGGGCTGGTATGCCCGACCACTTTCCCTTGGCTCGGCCCGGTCGGAAGTGGGGAACAAAAAAAAAAAAAAATGAAAAATATTGTTGGGTAATTTGGCGCGGCGGGCCCGTTGGTGTTCTCGACGGTGGCTAGGAAATTGGCGAACAACCAGGCGAACAGGAGGTTGAGTCGACGTTGCGGTAATCCCAGACAAATTGTGCACCGCTACCATCGCGCAGCGGCAACAGCAATCTCCCTCGCTCAACAACCCCCCTCGGGAGGTCCTTCGTCCTCAGCGTAGCTCCATCTCCGTCCCTCTCGCTCTGTTAATTTTTCATCTCTCTCACTTCCTTGACCCTCCGCTTCGCTGAACTCCGTTCATTCTATATGTATATATTGTACACAGATAGGCAAACTCTCTACCTTCGCGGCTAAACTAAACAAACTACAGCCCTCCGGCCAAAGAAAGTGGTTTCAGGGGGGGGGGGGAGGCCAGAGGTCAGTTGAAAAGCGAAAAAACATCCTTGCGGTGTGCACGTGGGTTCTCAACTCTCAAAAATTAACGTTGGCGCGTAAACTCGTAGTACCTCTTCGGAGCATGTGAATTACCGCGGTCGGTAAGGAAATCTGTAATCAATTTTTCCCGGGGATGCTAACCATTTCCGATTTGAAAGTAAATTGTTGCTTAACGCTTAATCGACATCGGCTTTGTGCGACCACTCGCTTTAAACCGGAAGTGGTTGGTATGCGTGGAAAAAATGTCTTACAGTTTTTGTTACCGGCTGGGCGAGGTTTTTTTTTTGCTCTTTTTGTTTTTTTTTAATACAAAACTTTACTTTTATAATTCGTCGAATATTTTGTGTAGAATTTTTAGCAGGAGATCCGGAGAGGGTTGACAAATTTTTGGCCGAGATTACGCAGTGGGAATAAATCAAGGTGGGATGCAAATAGGTAGGGGGCAGATAGATGGGCAGATGAGGAGCGAGTGATACGCGAGTTTCGGCGAAACGAGACCTCGAGGTAAATTCTCGGAGGGAACGTAGTTGTATAGGTATACGAATGACGCCCGTGAGAAAATTTCGTCTTGATTGGACGCTGCGTCGAGGCAGAAAGAATATAAATCAGAGAGTCGAGAGGAGCTCTGGGACGGAGATGATTCGATATGAGAATTCATCGAGCGTTACTCTCGAGATAGCGTCGAAAGGTTTGCCATGTTATGTGGTCCAATAATTACATATATTTCCCTATATATAAATATATACATTTATACATTTATTGTAGATATATACATATATATTGCGAAGAGAACGGAGTAAAATTAGATGCAAAATTTTCAAATATCTGCAAAAAAAAAAAAAATGTATCCGGCATAGAGTGATAAAATGGATCTATTTTGTCCCTGATTATTTTCCACATTTCGACAACAAATGTTTTACCGAGAAAAGAATTAAAAAAAATAATACAGTGAACTATTCGTGATTTTTCGGAAGTCTTCATTTTTCAACACACTCGTGGTCCATTAGTCCCCACCTTTTTTTTTGTATCACGTTCACACTTTTGAGACATTAAAAAAAGTTGCAATACACTTTAAATAAATGAATAAAACTCCTCGAGTCTCTGGGGTGACCGATTTTGCCCCAGTCTCCACTACCTATACATGCGTTAGCCCTTTGGAGAACCCCTGAAATTGCCGAGCCCGATCGAGCGTCGATTCGACGTCCACGCGCCGGAGTGTGGATCGATTCCTCCCACCGTTATTCCCCGTATAGTATAATACCCTTCCTCGATGGCGTTTCACCCTTCGCCCGACCTTCGACCTCCTCGTCGCCCCACGCGCTGTCGTCCCCCTCTTGTTTCATCCATCTCTTCCTGTCCTGGACCGCGGCCCCCTCTCTTCATCCTTCACACGTGTGCGCTTACGCACATAGCCAAGGTACACACGAGATATAATATATACGCTTCTCTCGAGCATTTCCGAAGCTGTGCGAGCGAACGCTCTCCAAATCTTACCCTCCGGTGAGGGAAAATTTACGAGAACGACGGAGTCGTTCTTCAACGCCTCCGGGCTCAAGATTTTTTTTCTCCTTTTTTTCTAACTTTTATTTATTTTTTCATCCCAATCGCCCTCGCTATTTACCTTCGCTTTGTACTAATTTACGAGCGAAGAATATGTAATTTCTTCCACGAGCAACCTCGCTTTGGTATTCAACAAAAGGCGAGGTATAAATTTTACATGTACTCACGGGCACGTTTCGAAGGGTCGAAATTGTGGGGAATTACGTTACCTTTTTTTTTTACAAAAATCTATGGGCTTTCGAAAGAAAAGGCTGTTTAAAAAGTTTTTAATAGTTACCGTCAAAACGTCCTAACTTTTGTAACTAGCGAAAAAAATATATGAACCGGTATGAAATATAATTATCCTTTTTTTATTCGCAATTTCAGTGTGAATATAAAGTCGTGTGAAAATTCCATGATTCGTCGAATCGCAGATTTCCTCTGATCACGCGAGGACCCAGAGAATCCTTTTTTCTCAAAAATTGAAAAAAAATAACAAAACAAAAAATGCAAACATTTCTCATTTCAAGCGCGAATAGAGTCATGCAGGAAATTGCCAAGATTCCATGAATCGCTTGTCTCCGCGTGTGTCTATAACCGTAACGCGTTGGAATTTATTCACGACTCTTGCCAGAACGTCGAACTAGAATTATATTATTCCACTTTGGTTGTCTCGAGAGAGATCGACGTTCGGGTATGCGTTGGGTTTTCGCACCGTCGATCTCAGCGACACGCTCTGACGTATCTCTTTGTAGGACCGAACGGAACGAGACAAGTTTCGCTTCGTTTTTCATCCGAAAAATAATTAATATAAGACAAAAATTATTATTTGCAGTAGATCAATATGAAAAATCTTTCAGATTCATCAAGGCTCGGCGAGACGCGAGCCCATGCGATTGCCGCGACAATATGGCGGGGGGGGGGGGGGGGGGGGGGGGCGGGGGAAAAAAGGACCACCGGTGCAAAACTTTGGGATCACCGAACCATTTGGGGTCAAACTTTTTTTGTACCGTGAATATATATTTTTTTAAGATGCTCCATTTTGACTCGCTCTCCACCCTACGGTACGGAAATCTACGCCCAAGGCATAGGGAATATACAATTTGCATAATGCATACGAGATGCAAATTCAAATGCATCGACTGCGGTATATCTACCCTCTGGCTTCGCGTCTCGACTGACTCTCATTTCAATACTTGCGCGCCCGTGCCTCTCGTGGACTCCACCGTCGGGTCGTATCTCGCAAGCTCGTCGCATCCCTTTGTCTTCGGCGATCTTGCGGCAATCCCCGGAATTGCCGCAAGGGGATTCGGGACACCGAATCTCCATCAAAGAAACCCGGTCGCTTTTCAACGCGTCTTATTGGTATACATCAGAGACCGTAGAACTTGTCTTCCAAGAGGTCAAAAAACCATCCTATGCACGTTTTTTTTAGTCATTCCATGTCAATCGATTGATCGATCGATTAATTGATCGACGAGAAATAATTTAAATTAATTGATTGATCGACCGATTGATCGACCGATTGATCGACCGATTGATCGACCGATTGATCGACCGATTGATCGACAAATGATGCTTAGTTTACAGTGCAGATTTAGGATGGCAGTGATTTCCCGAAGTCATATAACCAGGAAAAGACCATCTATCACTCGTCATGCTCGGAGTACATTACAGAGGTTGTATGACGTAGGATAAGGACTATCCGTACTGGGAGAAACTCCGAAGTTAAGTGGATTGCGGCTAATTCGAGTCTGTGTTTTTTTTCTGTTATCTCATCGTCGAATCCTTAATCGAGGCGTTTTTTCCCTCCAGTTTGCGGCGCGCGGGCCGGTGTACAATGAGATAGTCTGCATCTCTTTTAGCCGGATTCGGCGGGGCGGGATCGGGGAGGGGGAGGGCCAAGAAAGATAAAGCCCCATAGAGAGAGAACGGGACGGTAAATCCATCCGTTAAGCCCGCTGTGTTGGCTAATGGAAAACCGTTAAGAATGCTGACTCGTCAGCGCGCACGAAAACTGGAAGAAGGAAGAGGAAGATGAAAAAAAAGACGAAAAAAAAAAAAAACTTCCGCGTAACGGGCCTCGTTACTCAAGCGGGATTTCGACCCTCCGTGTACAGCGAGCAAGGGCGAAAGTTTATACACACGCGAGATTCGCGTTGACGGAAGATGGAAGTTTTGTCGGGGGAAGGGGAAGACGAGACTCGAAAGACACGCGATCGGCAGGGGAGGGGAGGGGGCATCGAATTTGATAATTCTTCGACGTGGATCGTTAAACCGCCATTACGTCCGACTCGAGCTTTCGACACTCACGCGAGCTGCAATTCCAGAGGCGATCTCGCAATTAGAGAATCTTGTGAAGTACCTTTTTCTTCTTTTAATAATAATAATAATAATAATAATAACAATTCGAAAATTGACTGTCTTCTCGTAATAAAATAATTGACACGATGCTGGGTAGCAATAAACCAATAACAAAAGAGAGAAGAGGGGAAGGAGACTCGAAAGAGAGTGGGGAAGGCGAAGGTGTAGCGTGGATTTAACGACGAAGGTTGCATTTGATAATTGGTCGACGAGAATCGTTAAATCGACATTGCAACCGGGCTCGAGTTTTCCGCACTCACGCGAGTTGCAATTGCGTTAAAGCTCGTTAACCGAACCTCTCGACTTCCTTTTTTTTCCTCTATCGCGATGCAGTTTTCCCTCTCGCTTCTCTCACACCGCCCCTTATACGGGGGCAACCCACTTTCGTTCTTGCAATGTTCGGTTCACGCTCCGTTGGAGTTATTACGAGGGAATTGGCCCGTAAACGCAAGCTTCCTCTGCCAACCCGCTGGTCCAACCCTCCCTCCTTCCAGTTATGTGTACGCCGTATGAGAAAACACACAGTGCAACTATCCGATTGGAAAACTGGTTCGAGCTGCGCGAAGATGCAGTCTGCACGCCGCATCGGTTTTGTCGGCAAACGGCGAGATGGAAAATATGTACATGTCAAATGAGACGGCAGACCCACCGTATGATATTTCTGGGGATGAAATATATTTATATACAAGGGTGACGATAACTTTTAGTGTATTTTTTTATCATATTTTTTTATGGTGAAGTTTACCTCGAGGACGCCTTGGACCATCAAAGAATATTTTTAGAAGTTACTCAAAGTCCTAGGAATTTTCGTCATTTACTATGAATACATTTTTTCAAATTTTAGCAAACACAAAAAAAAAATTATTTTATTGTAGCTAACAAATTTTGATGGAAGATAAAATTACTATGATAGTCTATGATTTCGTTGAATCACAGAGTAGAACAGTGGAAATAACAGAACGGGCAGTCGCGAAGCGATCGTACGAAAGCTTCCGGGCTCCATTATCGGAAATTTGCGAAATTAGGTATCAGTGGCCGGGGAGAAAGGAACGAAGAGCTGATTCGACGATTTCGTTCGATCGTTTGTGGCAACGGGAAAAATCTGGCGTATCGCGTAATGATTAAATATTCATCCGACTAAAAGTTATCGATACCGGAAGGGTGGAGGCATTGATAAAATTGATAGTGCCACGCTCTGTGTACATAGTGAAGAGCAACTAATGCCTCGTACGTAATTAAGTTTTATTTTTTTTAACTGACCCGTCAAGAAATATGTTTTGGAGCCTTTTACTCGACGCAGCCCTATATAGGTAATATTTATTCCCTGTTTCCCATAATAATTTTCTATGGTTACGTTTGAGACTTTCGTGTCAATTGTCCGCGAAACGACGTATTAAAAAAAACTGCAAAAGTATAAATAGCATTAATATAAAATAAAATTGAACGCAAGAGAAGCGTCGATAATTCTCGAAGCAATACGAGAATAAGAGTAGTTTCAGTGGGAATACTAGGGGGTTTGACGATCAACACGTGACCGGGGGGGATTGAAAGCGCCTGCGCATTTTCGTCCACGTGATGTACGCAATCCCGTGTTCTTTCCGGCATGTGCCCCAACAACCCCAACGACTATCGGACCAGTGATGAAAGTTTGAGGGTGATTTTCTGCTCCTGCTGGACGAGCAGAAACCCCGGGAATCGCTCGTCGTCGACAGACGGTCGTTCCTCTCACAATGTTTGTAATCGCAGTCCAGTTAAATTTCTACTACCCCGTGATCGACCACGATGAGGGTCGGCGCCCGCATCCTTCTATCGAGCTCTTCCTCCCTTGAAAGTTGAATAAAACGAAGGGCATTCGTACACTCGACAGTAATAAGATTAATGAAAAACGAAATTCTACAACCTCACAAGATTACTCAGCTAATACATTTATTTGGCAGAAATTGTGTCTTGTTTGAAAATGGCCACTCACTGTGACAAATTAACATTTTAACAAATTCAACCATTAGAACATTTAACCTGCGGAATAGATTTTCATTACCTATCGTTACCAAAAATTTGTCTTCTTTCCCGTCGACGGTATTTTGCATGCTCTTAAGCCGCCTCTCGACGAGTTATCAGCTGACTAACGACGCGTGGCTTATTCCCACGTAATTACAAAGATTGTTCTCCGATGGGCACTTATCTCGGGCGAAGGGGGTGGGTTATGGCCGTGGCACTATTACAGGTGCAAAATCCGAGTAGCGTTGCCTATACGAGACTGGCGCCCGAGACGTTGGAACAACGGGGATCCTCGATGCGCTGTCACAGCTCGTTATGAACGGGCAAACAAGACGGCGGTGGCAGGCTGGGCTCCTCGACGATCCGCAACGGGGAGAGAGACAGCCCCCTACTCGTCGCCTCTTGTGCTATGTGCAGCCAACACCCTTGAGATGGCTTTTCACAACAGTGTCATGAAGCTTCAGGTGTCGGTGGCGCACTTGTGGTTCTCCGTCCGGGGCTAAAGCCAAAGGAGCCACGGAAGAGAGGAAGCGAGGAAGATAGCCCGGCATTGACGATATAAAAGAGATACGCTATCTCGCGGGACGTACCTTAAAGAGCCGAGCCGATGGCATCGAGGACCATCGTCGATGCCACTGGAGCATCCGATTAATCGCCGCTCATCGTCGACCACTTGGCCGAACTACTCTACACAGACTCGAGACTTTTGAGAAAAAGGTCACGATTGGGCCTTGTAAAGGGAGGTGGAGAATAACCGTAAAGATTGCTCTGGTAATTAGCTCGTTCGTCGATCGCTACGAAAAGAAACTTTCACTGAATCGTCGTGACTACTGCGAATTCAGACATTTTTCTCCGAACCTCGGCGATGCCAGCTGTAGAGTTTGGTAATCATTTATCATTCATAATTTATCAACGGCTGATAACGGCTTCGAGAGGAAACGGGTTTGTTGTATGTTCGAGAGATAAAAATATAATTTGCACAAGACCGAGGCGCTTTCAGCGTCGTTTGAGGCTCGTTGCCTCGTCTCGTCGCAATGCGTATATTTTCATTTTTTCGTCGTTTCGCCGTCGCGGAAACGTCGACTTCATCGTCTTCTCGTCTTATTCTCGCTGTACGAGCTCGTGAAATAAGTAGATCTCGCCTTCAACCCCCCCCGCACCCGCCCTTTTGGTGCAAAGTGCCCAAGTAGAAATTCCCCTCATCACCAGACCTCCGGCCCCTTTCAACCCTGTCGCATCCTTAAGACTCTCACTTCTCATACTCGTCGTTTCTCTCTGTGTTCTACAATACTCTCGCAGTACACTTGCACACCTCGCGTTATACCATCTCGTTGACGTTTGCGTCACGCGGGAGTCACTGCCGGGCACCGCATATGGGCTTTCGACGTGACACACTCTCTTGCACTTGGGGAAACCGAGGAGGATTTACGAGATTCCCAACGTACGGCTCTCTCGGGCTTTAATATATTTGGGACAGTCGAATGGCCTATTATTATTTTAGGACTGTAAACTGACTATTACGAGTACATCTTCCAAATATATATATTTTTTTTGCTGCCTGCCTCGCTAAATAATCAGGAGATATGTCACTTCCGGTTCCGAAAATCTCATTTTTCGGAAGTGACGTATTTTCGGTAAATGTATATTACACTGTGAATATTATAATACTCATTTATTTAAAAAAAAGCTAAATAAGAAGAGCAAGGAAAATCTTCGTGTAAAATTTAGTTTCGCTTCAACCACCTCTGTCTCGAAGTTTCGGAAATGTACGCGTTTCGTAGAACAAACAGATGAAATAACAATCCACATGTTGCTGGATGGCTGGCGGTTAGTTCGAGGTAGTTAATTCATTTCAACTTTACCCCGGGATCATCAGCGGGGCGAACAAAGCAGATCCGCGTGTAGATGCGTGATTACGGTCTCAAACTTTTCCGCTCTTTTGCCTTTTTCTTTTTTACACATTTTGCTTCTGCATTCAGCATCCGTTTATTGCTATGTATATATATGTATATATATATATATATATATATATATATATATATATATGCGATATCACCCGTTCCATCTCCACGCTCTTCTCCGCTCGTTATTTTTCTATTCTTTCTTTGTTGGTCTCCATTCTTTCTTTTTTCTTTTTTTTGGTCTCTTTGACAATCGCAACGACTGCTTGTACTCTCGTTGTACATTATACCAAGAAAGTGCGGTAAGTTTCATTTCTCGACGGGGAATCAAGTCTCTTTCTCGCTCCGAGCGGCCCAGCCCCATCCCTGCCACTTTCCCTCAATTTTTCTTTTTTTTTTTCGTCCCCTTGAGATCTTCGGGGACGGAGTCGAGAGTCGCTGAGGCCACCGAGCCTCTCGGCAACAGTGGAACCGTGCAGAGAGCGAAGCTTGCCGGAACAGCACAGAGCACGGCCCCCGGCCAAGCAGCATCCCACCTTCTGTGATCTCGCGCGCGTTCCTGGAGCGAACGAAGCGCGGCACGCAAGAACCCCGCATGGACCGATGCTTCCTGGCTCTCCTCTCCCTGTGGACCGATATCGACCCGGGCCATATAACCAACCAATACCAAAACCTACCGTCCCTGTTACGACTCACGCTCGCTCTCCTCGACGACGACGTCGTCCCGAGGACTCGTGATGTTGGCTTAAAACTCTCACCCCCCCCCCCTGCCCCTCCCCCCTTCGCGTACCTTTACGATCGTTACGATACGTTTTCGATAAAAATGTTATTACTCGCAGAATTTTACTGTACTCACTGTGCAATATTTAGTATATATTGAGTTCTTTGAAGTTCGTATTTGTTTCATATCGCAATTTTTTAAAATGAACTAATAACAACAACAACATTGATAATCCCGTCAGTAAATATTTTATTGTTATTATTCACTACTCATTATTTATTCTTTAATATTAATCATAATGATAATAATAAAGTATTTACTGACAGGTACCTGGGACATTTAATTTAATGTAAAACATTAAACAAATTTTCTTTTCGACAATAAATTGGGATGTCTTGGGCGGTATATATCTCTCGGTCAAAGAAGAAAAAAAAGCCCGCCCAATTTCGCGTGGACCGACAAAAGAAAGAACCTCCCGGGGGCGTGAGATCTCGAGTCTCATTAGGGTGACGAGTAGAAAAAGGTAGCTGGCGGGAGAGGTCGCGCGCACCCGGGCGCGTTCGTGGATAGGCACTCTCGAGTGTCTGGTCGCTCGCGGTCGTTTCTGTTGTTAGTTATAATTACTACTTCGACTGGCTTCGTTAGTACATATTACTTTTACACGGGGCATGAGCGATCCTTCAAAGTGTCGGGCACAACGCGTGATTACCGTCTGAAACGTGACAAATTCGGAATCCCCCTCATCAATAGTAATTAAAAATAGTCAACATTTTTTGGTAACTCCAGAAGTTCGATATCGAAAAATCAATCCGAAATTTATTTTTTTTCAACAACAACAGCAGCAATAATAATGATGAAAATAATATTAATAATAATGATTTTTATATACATCACATATAATTTTTCATCAGTACCAAAATAATGTTTTTTTCCGATAACGAGCGTAGATAACAGTCCAAGAATAAAATTTCCAATGGCACATGTGAACAACGATATTCCGACTATTCCAGGAGCCATTCTATATTCCCGTCGTCACGGCAAATTTGAGCAGAAGGGCATGCAACGCGCCCGGTACCTTTCGGACTTCTCAAACGGGAGAACGAGAAAAATGAGAGACGAGCTTATCACAACACGAATAGGAGGACAGGTGCAGGTTGTATATGCCGGGTTGAGTTCCTCGGTGTTCTCCGAGTTGTCCAACTATGTTTCTGCGGAAGACGCGAGACCGGGTAGACGGGGGCTCTGTATGCGGGTAGTCCACGGACAAATATATATACA